>VSMD01081263.1:0-50650 GCA_008750895.1 Mirza zaza | reverse complement strand
ATGTATGTATCAGGGTGATAGATAATACAAACTCATGTCTAATTAAGGTTATAATTTTTCTTTTTTTTTTTTTTTTTGAGACAGAGTCTTACTTTGTTGCCCAGGCTAGAGTGAGTGCCCTGGTGTCAGCCTAGCTCACAGCAACCTCAAACTCCTGGGCTCAAGCAATCCTGCTGCCTCAGCCTCCCAAGTAGCTGGGACTACAGGCATGTGCCACCATGCCCGGCTAATTTTTTCTATATATATATATTAGTTGGCCAATTAATTTCTTTCTATTTATAGTAGAGATGGGGTCTAGCTCTTGCTCAGGCTGGTCTCGAACTCCTGAGCTCAAATGATCCGCCCACCTCGGCCTCCCAGAGAGCTAGGATTACAGGCTTGAGCCACCGCGCCCAGCCTAATTTTTCTTTCAATAAGAATAAAATAAAACATTTAAAAACCATGTCAGTTTAATTGGCAGTTTTTTCTTTCTTAACAGTTAACAAAATAATGGTACTTATTACAATTGACAGTGAAAATTAAAATATTTTTCTTCTACCTCAATATAATCTTTTTGTTAGGTGATTTTTTTTTTCCTTTTAACCTCTCCATGCACTTATGTAGAATGGCTTTTACATAATGGCTTTAATTTAGCATTCAATGATTTTCTTTGTCAAGTTTGCCAATTTACCTTGTAGAATTTACCTTGTATGAACAAAGTTCATTCAGATGTAACTCCTTTCTATAGAAAATGCATTGTAAAGCATTTACTGAAGGAATTCAAATATATTAAACATGAAAGATGAACAATTGCCAATAAAATTAATGATGGTAAAACTTTTGTTAAACTATTAAATGTTGCATAGTCGAGAATACATGAAAAAAAAATCCCTAAGAGTAATTGCAAAGATTGAACAAGTTGTGTTACAAATGTAATTAAATTTTAGTACATATATTAAGTTTACTGATGCATACTATAGAATATCAGTCTCATAAAAAAGCTTTTTGTTTTGTTACACAAAATGAGGCTGGAAAATGTAATGACGTTAATTTGGAAATTTTGTAAGGAATATGAAGGTGCTTTATCATATCATTGCTTTTGTGATATATGTTTGCCAACAATTTGAAAAGATCTCTGATTTATCTCATTATGCAAAAGAACTGGAAATGTAGGGCTGAATGGCAGCTACTGACTTTATTTTAATATTAACACCCTTACACATAAGGTTTTACTCAGAATATTGAAGCATAAGTTCGAGTTAGAAGCAGTGTTCTAACACAGGAGGGAGAGGGGGGTAAAGATTCATAGAACTTTAACAAGAGGAATCAGTTGACATTCAGCCAGTTTCAGGAATAGTTGGTCTAAAATGGTTATCTAAAGAGGAAAGAATTATCCTTACAGTTTAGTAGCAATTGGTTGGGCAATTCAGATTTAGCTATAGATATCATTAGCTATAGAGACAAGATTTTCCCCACCTAGTAATTCTAGGATAATTAACTAAAATATTATTAGAGAATTGAAGAAGGCCTCCAAATGTAATATCAACATATAAATTTTCTATATACCAGCAATAACCAATTAGAACATATAATAGAGGGAAAAACAGATCCTACCCATAATACCAAAAAAAATAAAATAAAACATCTAGGAATAATCCTAACCACAAATGTGCTAAACCTATTGAAAACATCTATAGAATTTATGAATGGACATAATTTGGGCAAATGGAGACAACCATATTCTTAGAAAAGAAGTATCATGACATCACAGATAATAAGAACAGAAAAAAACGTTCTACTTGTGTTCTATTTGCTTAAAAAAAACACATTGTACACTATACACAAATAATAGGTTAACTGCTGTTCTTGAGGAGAACCAGTGGGTGGACATAGATGTGATGATAACATTCCCCCAAAGTTAACATCAAACTCTTGAGATCTAGTTGCTTCAAAGTAGACTTCTATCTAATGGACACTCTTTAGGATGACAGAATACACAAAAGTTTTAAAAACTAAACATAAATTTCTGCTCTACAAAATACACTTTCAAGAGCATAAAAAGGCATGCCACAGACTGGGAGAATATATTTGCAAAAGACATATCTGATAAAGTACTATTGTCTAAAATATACAAAGAATTCTTAAAATGTAATAATAAAAAACAAACAACCCAATTAAAAAGTCCTTAATAGACACTTCACCAAAGAAGATATATGGATGGCAATTAAGCTATGAAATGATGCCCTGCATCATATATGTTATCACCAGAAAAATGCAAATTTAAACAATGAGATACCCCTACACACCTGTTGGAATGGCCAAAATTCAAAACACTAAATGCCAGCAAGGATGTGCACCAACAGGAAATTTTATTCATTGCTAGTGGGAATGCACAACGGTACAGCCATTTGGACAGTTTGGCAGTTTCTTACAAAACTAAGTACACCCTTACCCTCTGATCCAGCAATCACATTCCTTGGTATTTACCCAAAGAAGTTGAAAACATATGTCCACACAAAAGCTTGCACATGGATGTTTACAGCAGCTTTATTCGTAATTGGCAAAACTGGGAAACAACCAAGATGCCCTTCAGTAGGTAAATGGATAAACTATAATATATCCAAGCAATGGAATATTGCTCAGCACTTAAAAGAAATGAGCAACTAAGCCATGAAAAGACATGGAGGAACCCTAAATGCATATTACTAAGTGAAAGAAACCAATTTGAAAAGACTACATACTGTGTAATTCCAACTACATGACATTATGGAAAAGCAAAAACTAAGGAGACAGTAAAAAGATCAGTGGTTGCCAGGTGTTAGTGGGACAGGGAGAGGAACAAAGCACAGAGGACTTTTAGAGCAGTAAAAATACTCTTTATGATACTATAATGGTAGATACATGTCACTAAACATTTGTCAAAATCCATAGAAGGTACGATACCAAGAGTAAGCTATGGACTTTGAATAACGATGTGTCAATGTAAGTTCGCCAACTGTAAAAAATGTACTGCTCTGGTGAAGGATGCTGACAATGGAAGAGTCTATGCTTGTTTGGGGACAAGTACTATAAGGGAAATCTCTATACCTGCCTCTCAATTTTGCTGTGAACCTAAAACCACTCTAAAAAAAAAATACCCTTTTTAAAAAGGGTAAAACTCTGAAACTAACACAAGAGAATAAAAACTAGGTTTCACTCCTAGCATTCCCAAGTTAAATATCTCACAAACATTTCCTGCTTTCATTTTTAGCTTTCAGGCTACAAATACTTACTGATCGAGTCTTACATCCCCATAGTACCTGTGTCATTAACTCCTTATCCTTCCACTGTTTTTCGCTACCTGCCATTTAGAGACTCACAGCATCTGGCTTCATCAGTAATTTATTACTCAGGGCTGAAATGAAGAGCATTTGGGGCTATGGAAAGCAAGAAAAGAATTGAGAAATGTAGGTTTTAGAGTTTTTACAATAAAGAACACAGATATAATTTTCTTCTTCCATATACACAAATATATACTAAGCATGGATGTTTACTTCAACATTGTTTAATATAGCCAGAATTTAGAAACAACCCAATGTTCCATAATAGAGGAAAGGATAAATTATGGTATGTGTTCAGAAATTTTATGAATATAAAATTAATCTAATTTTATGAATATAAAAATCAGCTAAGTCTATGGGAACAGATATAAAATATATCCAAAATATATCGATAAATAAGAAAAGCAAGTTATAGAATATTTATAACATGCTCTTATTTTTATTATTTGTATATATATATTCTACACATTCACATATTTGTCTAAAGACATAGAAAAAGATTTGCGAAGCAAGTTACAGAACAATGTTTGTAGTGCATGTAAACAAATGTGATCCATATGTTCATATATGTGTATAAATATAAATGCACAGAAAGGAACCTAAGGAAGGGAGTCGGAAGTGATGGGGTAGGGAAAAGGAATTTTTACTAATTTTATTCAATATAGTCTTATGCTTGTACTTTTTTTTTTTTGAGACAGAGTCTCGCTTTGTTGCCCGGGCTAGAGTGCCGTGGCGTCAGCCTAGCTCACAGCAACTTCAAAGTCTTGGGCTCAAACACTCCTTCTGCCTCAGCATCCCAAGCAACTGGGACTTCAGGCATGCACCACCATGCCCGGCTAATTTTTTCTACATATATTTTTAGCTGTCCAAGTAATTTCTTTCTATTTTTAGTAGAGACAGGATCTCACTCTTGCTCAGGCTGGTCTCAAACTCCTGATCTCAAACGATCCACCCACCTCGGCCTCCCAGAGTGCTAGGATTATAGGCGTGAGCCACCATGCCCGGCCTTATGTTTATACTTTTTACAAAGAAAGAATAAGACTCATAGAAGTAAATTGTATTCACAAATAAAAAACAAATCACTCTACCACATAGCTTAAGCTTAGTCATTGAGAATGTAAATATCTTAAGGTTTATAATCAAAAGTAGGTATCTGCTTGCTCAGACTTAGCTTTGAAAAGTGAATAATATAAAGAATATGCCAGAGTATAAGAAAATTCCATTTGCAAGAGGGCAAAACTTGCTTTTATAACAAGCCCACTTTTGCTATAACTTCAGTAATAACAATACTGATCCATCCATGAGGGCAGAGCCCTCACAATTTTATTGTCTCTTAATAACCTCCCAACCTCGCAACACTGCTACACTGGGGATTAAGTTTTCAACACGTGATCTCCAGGGGACACATACAAACCACAACACCATTGCTGCCCGCACCGAGTAAAAAGTGGAGCTCACTTCAAACTCAGGCAGTCTGGTTCCCGAATCCACATTCTTAACCTCATTAGTAGACTAGCCCAGAAAGACAGAAGGGACACTACAGGAAAAAGAGTAACCTGATTGGCCACCTAATGTGTACAAACAAAGTAAGAAAAGACTACACTGAGGAGATTAGGAACTATACTAATAACAGGAGCATAGGAAACTAAGCAAATGAGGAAGAAAGAAAACACTATTGACTCCAGAAAAAAACAAAGAGTTGTCATACCAAAGAGGAAATGAAAGGATGCATTTCTCATTCAGTTGTGAGTCATACTGATAAGGCCATAGCAATGTAAATACTAACTTAAGATCTGACCTAAAATTATACTGTAACTCCATGAAGACACTGGAAGCAGTTTGGATGTATAAGGGGGAGGAACAGCATATGCTGAGAAAAGGAAGGTGGCATAAAAGAGCTAAATTTTCCCCCTCTTTAGTATAAAGCTAAAATAATAATGCTTAAAAATTTTTTAAAGCAGTATAAGCATATTATTTACAAATATCATGATAAAGAACCAGGAAACTGCTGAAAGAGTCAAAAGTGGTTGCGTGTGGGGAGAGACACATGGATTTGGTGAAGGGTGGGGTAAAGAACTGCTGGTTTTGGTTATAAGATATTATCTGAGTTTTTAAATTCCATATAAGTATTATTTCATTTTAAAAACCAATTCACGGCCGGGCGCTGTGACTCACACCTGTAATCCTAGCACTCTGGGAGGCTGAGGTGGGAGGATCGCTCAAGATCAGGAGTTCTAAACCAGCTTGAGCAAGAGCGAGACCCTGACTCTACTAAAAAAATAGAAAGAAATTAATTGGATAACTAAAAATATATAGAAAAAATTAGCCAGGCATGGTAGTGCATGCCTGTAGTCCCAGCTACTCGGGAGGCTGAGACAGAAAGATCCGCTTGAGCCCAGGAGTTTGAGGTTGCTGTGAGTGAGGCTGACGAAATGGCACTCACTCTAGCCTGGGCAACAGAATGAGACTCTGTCTCAAAAAAAAAAAAACCATTTCAGAAATATAACAAGTGAATTTCCTCTCATTAATGGATCCAGCTGATTCTTGTCAGTAAATGTATCTAGTATGAAATGTACTGACCTGCACAAAAATAATCTGCTTACTATAAAATACAAAATACTAATTCTTCTCTTTGTATACACTGATATTTGGCAAAAATATTTTTAAAGTCTCCTACTGCTCAAAAGCTACTTATAACAACATTCTTCTTTTCAGAATATATGAATTCATATATAATTAGTATATCTGCTTAAAAAAAAATTCCTCCATATCTTTATGACCTATTTTTACCTGAGATAGTTTTGGATTTTACAAAAATCCTGACAAAAAGACACTACAAGGCTTTTAGTATTTTGGTCTGTCTTGCCTTTTCACCAGAAGAACCTCAGATAAAAGCCACATTTACTTCAATATCACTGATGTCATGTATCATTCATTTAAATAAAACTAAAAGTTCAGAAGACATAAAGGAACATCTTTTCCACCAGATGCCTGTGTTTGATAATGTCACACTGACTCACTCTCTTTTTGAATCATAACTATTTTGCATATTTTTGATACTGCCTAGATTGCTCTTCATTATCTGCCATTTCTAAATATCTGTCATTTCTAAAAAGATTAATTGCACTTAAATGTCATAATTACAATAAATAAGCAGGAAATTTAAAAATATTATTAGGTTAGTTTTTCCTTCTACATTCAGGAGACACAAAATTTATATCTATTGATTGTATATATTCAAGAAAAATAAAAACAAAATTCAAGGCCAGGCCATGCCTGTAATCCTAGCACTCTGGGAGGTGGGAGGATCGCTCAAGGTCAGGAGTTCAAAACTAGCCTGAGCAAGAGACCTGGTCTCTACTAAAAATAGAAAGAAATTAATTGGACAACTAAAAATATATAGAAAAAACTAGCCGGGCATGGTGGTGCATGCCTGTAGTTCCAGCTACTCGGAAGGCTGAGGCAGGAGGATCGCTTGAGCCCAGGAGTTTGAAGTTGCTATGAGCTAGGCTGATGCCACGGCACTCTAGCCTGGGTAACAGAGTGAGAATCTGTCTCAATAATAAAAAAAAATATTTCAAAACAATTGCTGCATAAAAGAATGTTTTACTTTCCTGTTTTTCTTTTCACCTGTATAGTTTATAAAGTTAATGGCTGAACTGAAAGAAATCATTTTTCAATGTTGTAGACTGGTCATGTAGGCAAGTCACCATAGCACGGAGGTTTGAACAGAGAACACTATATGGGCACCAGGCCTAGAAATGAGGGTGTCAGAGAGGTCAAGAGAAGCTGTGACAGGTACAATACTGTGCATTCATCAATTTCATCCGTTCTCTAAATGTAGGAGAACTACACTTCCCAGCTGCCTTTGCCTCTACCTGGGGACATCTTACTAGATCCCTTAATGACTGCATGGCACAGAGGCTCCCAAACCCCCCACCTGTGACCATATCCAATGGTGACATGTAGTTTCTATAACTTTCAAAGAAGCAAATTAATGCTTTGCCAATGGAGAAATTAATGCAGTATATACTCAAACCACAAAAGTGGTATCTATATTAAATTATGAAAGGCTCCAGTCTATTGTGCTACTCCAACGGAAGATACTTTCATCTTAAAAGAGACACATCCTTTCTCTAACCAAGATTATTAATATATATTATGTTAGTTGAAATTACCTATTATACTAGTCAAGTCTACAGGGAAATGAAACTCAAAGTAGGTTAAACTTAAGATGAGACTAAATGGAAGGATGTAGAAGGAACCCATTAATCAAAGACTAAAGGAGTAAAAGTAATTGAGGGTCTCAATTTTACATCATCCCATGGCAAACCACCCATAGAAACTGAAGCTCTGTCTTCACATAAATAATCCCAAAAAAGAAGTCAGAATTATAAAGCTTGAGCCACATGCCTATATCCTGAGATCATGGAAAATCTTATTCTATACTCACTCTTGACATTTCCCTCTTCTTTCCTCTCCTTAAATTCATTTCGACACCACATATTTCATACAATCTAGGAAATTTCTAACCTATTTCCCTCTGCTAATTCAGGCCCAAATGTTGATTCAAAAATGCACCGTTCCTTTTATATCTTCCCAATTAAAAATAATTGGGAGTAAATTGGAAGTTATGTTCATTACAAAATAGCCCATTATTAGGTTATTAATAATTGTCTAGTAAAATCATCCCTTGGTATTCTCGGGATATTGGTTCCAGGACTCTCTCATATACCAAAATTGCATCCTGCGAATACTGTATTTTCAATTTGCATTTGGTTGTAAAAAAAAAAATCTAAGTATAATTGAACCTGCACAGTTAACACCTGTGCTGTTCAAGGGTCAACTATAATCTTTCCTAACAACTCTAACTTTGGAGTTTACTCCACCAGTATAAAGTAAATCTGAGATATTAACAGACAGAGCTGGAGACGAGTAGGCTGAACCTAAGCAGCGATTACAGAGTCAGTGCCAGAGCATTTAGAGCCTAAAAAAAGTAGAAACCAAAATATGATCAGTTGCAAGATACTGATTTGAACCACAGGTCAAGTCTAAGAAAACCATGGGTCAAAAGCATCCTATGCATATAAGAACTAAGAGTAAAATAAGATAAATGGAGATATAGGCAACATCAGTTACTGCTTCAGACCAGACCTTGGGCCGTGTTTCTCAAACTTCAGCATGGATCAGAATCACCCGCAGGGCACCTAAGACAAAGAGTGTCCGGCCCTGCTCCCAGAGGTTCTGATTGAGTCGGTGTTGGGTGAGACCTGACAATTTGCATGTCTAATAAGCTAATAGGTGATGTTTATTCTGCTGGCCCAGAGATGAACTCTGACAACCACCTAGACAACACAAATATGAAGACTTTAGTGGCTAGCTATTTTTTCCTTATCCTACTTTCTTTTGCAGAGAAGCTCTCCACATGTGAAAGAAATGGTGCCTGTATGATGCCTACTGAGCCATGAGGGTCAAGAAAGGATTCAGTTAGAGTCCTTGAAATGGCACATAATCAATCATGAGGAAACTTGTGGCAACCTTTTGAACTCTGAACCTCATCAGGGTCTTTCATTATCTTTCCCAGGGCCAAGCCTAGAATTAATTTCTCTAGCTCATTCTCTTAGCTGGAATCCTATAACATTAAATATTTCCCTGGCCAATCCTCAAAGTTTGCAGCAAAGTGAATATTACTTTTTCAAATGTTTCTTATTCAGTCTCCATTTATGAAATACTGAAAAATCTCTGCATTGATTGGCTATAACAGCTGACTCACATTTCAAATATAATACCCATAGTATATCCAAAGTATTAGAAACCATTTTCATCAAAAAGCTACTCATTGATGTCTTCCTATTCACCTCAAGATTTTAAATTCCTACATTCATTATTTTTCATTCCATAACGGGATATAGATCATAAGAGTCCATAAAAAATCTAGAGATTCAATTTAAAATCTGTTTTTACGCTTAAGAGCAATAGAAATTCTGATAAATTTCCAATGAAAGTGTAAAATGACATAACCACTTTGAAAAACTCATCAATAGGGGAATGAATAAATCAAAACAGAAGCTCAGTTGCACAGTCCATGAACATACTGTAATATATTCACACAATGAATATTTATACAACAAAATGAGACTTATTCAACAATACTGTACATGCCTCAGATTTTCAGGTGTTCTTTTCCCCATAGCCAAAAAGGATTTCCAGTTTAATTCATTGGCAGGCTGGTCTCAGAGACATAGTTGCAATATACTAATGATATTTGCAAGACATTAGCTTGATAAAGAGAGAAGAAGGAAGCTACTTTCCTTAGTATTTACAACTAGAATACTTAGAATAATAATAAGAAAAATTATTACTTAGTAGTAATAACAATGAAAAATGAATATTCATACAAATAATGACAATGTTCATTACTTAGTAGTAATGTTCTAATATTATATGTAGTTGTATAATATTATTGTAATAGAAATGAACAATGAATATTCATACAATGTAATGACAATGTTCATTACTTGGTAGTAATGTTCTAATATTGCAGATAGTTATACAATATTATTATAATAGAAATGAACAATGAATATTCATACAATACACTCCTTCTCGGCAATGAAGAAGGAATAAACTACTGATACAAGCAACAACATACATGAATCTCAAAAACATTAGGTTGAGCAAAAAGAAGGCAACCACAAAAGAATACATACTGTGTGATTCCATTTATATGAAGCTCAAACACATGTACGAATAATCTGATAGCAATCAGAAAGTGGCTGAGTATGTGGTAGGGAGAATGGATGTCAGTGAAAAGGCGGGAAGGAACTCCCGGGATTGATTAAAATGTTCTATATCTTGTTTTATACAGTGCTTACACGGATGTACAGGGTTGTCAAAAACCCATCAAATTGGATATTTAATACCTATGCATTTTACTGTATGTAAATTACATCACAATAAAAAAAATGTGTTTTTAAATTTAACTGTACTGAAAAGAATGATTTGCCAAAGTGATGTTTTTTGAAGTTCAAAATAAAATATACCTTAGACAGAACAAAACAGTTATTGTTTAAATTATAGCTGAGAAAAAAGCAGTCACATGTATGTTTATAGATTTCACGATTTTGAGCTAAGAGGAAGATGATCAAACATCTCGGGTTGCTTTCGACAGACAGCCCAGTGCAGACCTGATAGCACAGCGTAATCGTGAATCATGCCTCCTTCATGATCAAAGGCAACCTGATTTGCATGAAAACCTTTATGATCACTTTAACTAACAGGGAACTTAGACATTATTTAGTAAAATGAGCTTGTTCACTTTTTCATTCAACCCATAGTTACTAAACACATACTATGTTGCTAAATATAGTGCCTTTGTTCTTGCTACTACCAGATGGACTTTTCCCAAACATAAAATTTACACCTGAGGACAACTAAATATAGAAGAAACCAATCAGAATTTTTTTCTACCAAGAAAATATAAATCAAGCTTATGGAAGATAAAATTTTTTGAGCTGTAAAAAAGTATATAAAGATATTCACAAATATAAAATAAAGAAAACCTTTACCTGCTGCCCTGTAAAGTATTTTAGGTTCAAAAAATATACAAGGATTTTTATCCTCTATGCATGACAATAGAAGTCCCTTGGCCTGGAAAGGGCTTCTGGGTATAACCACCTGCAAAAACAGATTTTTTTAAAGATAATTTTAGTAAAAGTATATCCCAGTAAACTCTCTTACAAGAAGGATTGATATTTAAATAAGCAATTGTTACTAATTAAAAATAGAACTCTGGTATTTATTTTTAGCCTAATTACCATTTATTATTATTCATATATTACCCATAAAATTCCTTTTGTTAAATATTTATCAGATGCCTACTATGTTCTGATAACTAAGTTACTGGTCTTCTCTTAAGCAGCTAACTTTGCCCATACAAAAAAGAAAAGGAAACTGCAAAGAACATTCATGAAAGCAAAAAAGTAAAACTGTCAATATCTACCTGATTTACCTATGAAGAAAAGATATAATACTATAATAATAACATTCTGCCACTTTCAGAATACATGCAACTCTCTTATCTAGTTTTAACATGCCAAAATCCCTTCTTTCTCATGAAAAAATAACAGTCTTCATTTCATATATGGAAAAGTAATCCACTGAATTTTATAATCCAGGCATAATGTCCAGTTATGGCAGAGCAAAAAGAAAATTGTGGATACTCCACACTTCTGCTTGACAGGAAAAGGCTCCAGGACCTTTTGAGAATGAGAGTGATGATGAGGAAGAAGATGATAATGACAGCAGGAAGTACATGTGTTAAATTGGCCAAGCACTGTGTGCGTATTAATTGATTTATTATTCATAGCAACCCCACTAGGTAGCTATTATTATTTTCCCCAATTTAGAAATAGATATCGAGGCTTAGAGGGATCAAGTTGCTTGCTAGACCAGGGGTTCTCACCCAATTCTGACTAATACCAAGGCCAAAGCTCTTAACTTCTGTACCATGTTGCCTCAAACCAAACTTGTACCTAATTTTTAATGATTGAAGAATCACTATATAAAGACAAGTGTTACATAGAAAGAGTGAACATTAAAATAAACACAAATTTATCACAAAGACTCAAACAAGATTCCTTGAGGCAAACTACACTTGCTTTCAAAGTCATTTTATGCCATTTTTATCGAGGGCCTGTTATTTTAAAAATAAAATAGCACAAATGTCACTATTTTCTGTAAATGTCACTATTTTCTGACTTCTGAACACATAATAACTATATCACACAATGTCTTTATCTTATGTCTCCACTTTTTAGTTTCTCTTTATCTTCTCTCTTCACATATTTATTTTTAGCCTTTTATATTTTAAGTATATTTTCATTCGGGCTGGAAAAAAAAAGCAAGAGACAGTGGAGGAGGGAAAAAGGTGGTAAAGAGAAGGTAGGGGATTCAGAGTAAAGCTCTGTTCTTAGAAACACTGAGTAATGTTATAAACATTCAATGTGAATCAGTGTTCAGCTCAAGTACAAAAATAACTATTGCCTCAAATGTGGCTTCTTTCCCAAACTACCACTTCTAGCTTATGTTAAAATGTCAGGCAACTTCTACTTAACTAAGAAAAACCTTATGACTTTGATCTGATAGAAAAAAACAAATAAGAAAATTAGAAACATAGACACATGTTCACAACCAATCCATGTGGTCAAAAACAAATATACATGTCTAGATTGACATTTCTGTGGATTTCTATAATGATTCCCTTAAAAACTTATTCAGTAAATAGAAAAGATAACATAAAAAATTAAGATATAAAATATTCAAAGTATTTATATTATTAAAAGACCTAAGCTATTGGGAAAGTAGGATATAAAAGGAAGATGCTTGAAAATTAATCATCTGAGGCCGGGCGTGATAGCTCACACCTGCAATCCTAGCACTCTGGGAGGCCGAGGCGGGCGGATTGCTCGAGGTCATGAGTTCAAAACCAGCCTGAGCAAGAGCGAAACCCCGTCTCTACTATAAACAGAAAGAAATTAATTGGCCAACTAATATATATAGAAAAAATTAGCCGGGCATGGTGGTGCATGCCTGTAGTCCCAGCTACTCAGGAGGCTGAGGCAGCAGGATTGCCTGAGCCCAGGAGTTTGAGGTTGCTGTGAGCTAGGCTGACACCACGGCACTCACTCTAGCCTGGGCAAAAAAGCGAGACTCTGTCTCAAAAAAAAAAAAAAAAATTAATCATTTGAGTAAGCATTACCTTATTCTAGACAGAAGAAAAACACATCTAGGTAACAGTTTTCTCTCAGTCTATTTAACAAGAAATGGACTAATAGCAAAAGTCCCATACCTCTGAGGTAAATATGGATTAAACAGTAGACTTATTAAAATCACCCCAGAATCAGATAAGAAAGATTGATTATACAGAAACATAAAGCTTTGAAAGACTGAGAAGAGAAACCAACTATGTTCTCAGTCTTACTCTCTGAATTAATGCCTGCATCAAACCAGTGCTGCTTGGAAAAGAATATTCTATAAAACGGGGCCTTAGTACATTTAAAACAAATGCTAACCTCCCTTTCTTAAATACAGTTAAGTTCACATAAACTCCAGAAGTCCTGTTTGTTTTCCTCCAGATAAGCGTATTAGTTAATATTAATAGAATCGACCAAAATGGAAACACCAAATAGAGATCAAAGAAAGTACATAAATGAGGATACCTTGATTCCTGGGCAATGGGCAAAAAACGCTTCAGGACTCTGAGAATGGTAGAGAGCCCCATGGCCAACACACCCCCAGGGGGACCGGATAGTGAGGCTCCCACAGTTAAAAAGATCCCCGGAGCGATAGCGATACTTGGCAGCTTCGTTAACAATCTGGGCAGAAGACAGAAAGAAGAGACATGTCACGATGAGCCCTTTCTTTCCCATCCACTTTCTTAAACCATTCTATTAAATCCTTAACTATATTCTCATAGCAAAGTGATAACTGTAATACACCAGCTCAAAACATCCCTAAAATAGGGGGATTGAGGTTGGAGACAATACTTCAACACTTCATGAACCGAACAACCCTAGAAATGCTCGTTTATAGTAAAATATGATGCACTCACCTGATCAAAAGCAGGGAAAATATAATCTGCAAACTGAATTTCTGCAATGGCAGTAGCACCGGCGACTGCAATTCCAATTCCAAATCCAACAATTCCTTGTTCACACAATGGAGTGTTAAAAACTCTATCTTTTCCTAGAAAATAATAAGAATGTTAATATGGCAAATGAGTATAATGTAATACACAACACATTTGAAAATTCAGTAAACTAATAATGGTGGGATGGAGAAATACAGTACAGGGGGAGGAAATAGAAAATAAATAGTATGATGGTTGATTTATATGCAATCAATATTCATGTTAACTGTAAGTAATCTAAACATTCCAATTAAAAGAAAAGATTGTCACACTTGGATAAAAGAAACCAATTACTTAAAACAAAACACAAACTATAAAGATAAACTATAAATTAAAAAAAGGAAAAAAATATACCATGGAAAAACTAATCAGAAGAAAGCTGATGCCACTATATTAATAGCAAAGTAGACTTTAAGGGAAAAGGTATACCAGAGATAAAGAAGAAAAGTCATACTGTTGAAGGGTTCAAGTCACAAAAAGGATGTAACAATTCTAAATTTAAACTCATCTAACAATGGGCTTCAAATAAATGGGAAAAATTAACACAACTAAAAGGAGAAATGGACAAATTCACAATATAGTGGGAGATTTTAACACACCAGTCTTAATACCTGACAGAAAACACATATCAAAAAAAGAGGGGGGTAAAAAATATAGAAGATTTAAATATGATTAATAAACATGAGCTAACTGACATAGATAGGACACTGCACCCAACAGCTAAGAATACAAATCCTTTTCAAGTAAATAGAAAACACTGATATTAGTTGCCCATACACTGGGCTACAAATCCAATCTCAACCAAAAACCAAATATAAAAGATTAAAATCACACAGGGCATATTCTCTGACCATAGTGGAATTAAGCTAGAAATCAGTAACAAAAAGATATTTAGAAAATCCATATGCTAGAAAACTTTTAAAATATATGTCTAAATAACTCATAGCTCAAAGAAACTATAATGATATTTTAAAATATTTTAAACTGAATAATAATGAAAAACTATACGTTACAACTTAGTGAGGTTCTGAAGGTAATGGCAGAGTTGCTTCTTTTAGACTAGCCTTCCCACACTTAATGATTATAAACTCTGGGCAAAATGTAACAAACAACTACTTAAAGGCATTGAAGGGTGGAAAGTGAGCATAAACTGAGGAGACTTCACTTATAAAAGAAGGGGAGCGAGTGGACAAGCATGAATTTACAACGCATGTCCCCGACGACTCCCAGTCTATGTGTCAGGACAGCAAGAATTCACACAAACAGGCTCAGTCCTATGGGCCCAAGGTGTCAAAGAAGAGAGTCTGGGCCTGCCAGTTTTGGCTAAAACTTGAGGGGGACACCATAAAATCTGTGCATAAACTGCTCAAATCTCCACTGACACCTACACCTGGAGGTGCCTGGCGTAGGCACCTGTACTCCAAAAGCCTGGCAGCAAATAACCTCTGGACACTGAAAGAGCAGAGCAGAGATTCCAGCTGTGCCCACTACAGAGGAGACAGAATTTGGAGTTTGAGACTCTTCAAATTAGAGAAGCTTAATAAACACCTAAGGCATTCCATTCAAACCACAAGGTACAACTTTATTAGTATACAACTCACTTGAAATTTCACCACCTCTCAGCTAATTCCAGCATTTCCTTAAAAATTCTATCTTCAGGGATTTGGGTAGACACAAACAATGGCCACAGTCTGGCCATGTAACCATACATTTGGGGACAGATCTGGTATTCATATTTCATTTAAATAATCCAAGGGTACCAGTTCTTCTTTGTACACAGAATTAACTTTAGCTCCATTATTCCCTCTGAAAATGCACCAAAATGGGGCAGGTGTTGGGAAATGTCAACTAGCCACATCCTGTAGTTTTCGACTCTAAAAGCAGCTGTAAAAACTTGAAGTGTGATTCATATTCATCACGATCTGTGCCTATCTTCTGAAATTGTGACCTCTATTCCTCATCAATTCCCTATTTGACTACAAGTAGCTTGACAATTTTTGAAAATCTGTGATTCTATTGAGTTGACAAAAATTCAGTGGTAAAAAATGAACATAAACGCCAGCTGCCTCCTGTGGAATCCACGTCCCAGCAATACCTGAAGGCCTTCACCAAACAAGCGGCGTTATTTATTCCTTGCTCCTTCAAGTTTATGGGATTCAGATACTTTTCACCTCGGTACGAAAATACAGCCTTTTTGCCAGTAGAAGGCAGAAAAGTTGAGTTCTCACAACTCTTTTAATCCAAAACATGTTTGGTTTGATGAAATAGATTAACAAGTCTCTCTAATGAGTTTCCATGACCTAGCAGAAAGTGCCTCACCATGAACTAAATATTAAAAATCTGTTTCTATTTTCTCCCAGATACTGATTGAGGGTAAGAACACAAATAAAATACATAATATTTTTGACTTCCTTCTCTCTCACAATTCATGTAATAAAAAATAAAAAAATAAGAAATAAAGAAATATTGATGACTTCTTCTACCTTATAATGCAATTCATGTGATGGTACCCTGATAGATGAATTAATACATGCAGCGATTGTATTATGAGAAAAGACAGACCTGGGTTTGAGTGTTACCTCTACCAATTACTAAACTCCCTAAGTCTCCATTTCTTATCTATAACAGAAGATGCAGGACACTGAAAAGACTACAATAAGTCATATGATAAATGTTTATAAAGTACTTAATATTGTACAGACACCTTTCTAAGTGCTAGAAATAGCAGCAAACAAAATTTTAAAAATTCGTGTCCTTATAAAGCTTACATTCTAGTCAGGGGAAACAGAAAATAAAATAAGAGAGCAAAATATACAGTGTGTTAGATGTTAAAGCAAGGAGTGGTTGATGGGAGAGGAGAACTACTGTGATTTTAAATAGGGAGATGGAGAAGGCGCCACTGAGAGACATTTATGAAACATTTACGAAAATGTTGAAAGAAACGAAGAACTATGCCATGCACATATGCAAGGGAATAAATGTTCTGGGCAGAGGGACCAGCAAGTGCAAAGACCATGGGGGAAGAGCATGTTTAGCACATCTGAGGAAAGGCAAGGAGTTGAAGAGTGCCTGGTACAGAGTAAGAGAAGTAGTGGTAGGAGATAAAGTCAAAAGATTTAAGAGGGTGGTATGGGGAGGTGACAGAAATCAGGCAAGGACATTGTAAACACTCTTTTACTGTAAGAATAAGTCAGAAACCAGGTGCGTGACAATAACAGGAATTCATCAAGAAAAGTCATGCCATTGTCTGAGTTGCATTTCAACAGGATCCTTCTGGCTGTATTTTGTGAGTAGCCTGTCAACAGCAAGGGTAGACACAGCAAGACTGATTACAGTATACTGCAATAATCCTGGTGACAGGTAATGATGCATAATAGCAGGGAAGGTGGAGAAAAGGCATGAGACTCCGCACAATTCTAAAGATAGAACTAAATGGGTTTGCTGATGAAATGGATGGGGAGTGAGTCAGAGAAATAGTATGGATGATTCAAAGGCTTTGGGCATGAGTAACCTAAAGAACAGAGTTGTGAGTAACTGAGAAAGTAAACTATGAAGAAGCATGGGGTAAGATTAAACTTAGTAAGTTTAAATGGGTACATAGAAAAGAAGAGATTCCAGGGGCGTATTCTGGATACTCCAAGGTTAAGAAAACGGCAGGTGAAAAATAATCAGCAAAGTTGAAAAGAAAAAAAAAAAGGAGTTTGGAGGAAAACTAGAAGAAAGTACTGTCCGAGAAGAAAGTTTTTCCAAGAAGAAAATGATTAACTTGTGTCCTACACTGCTATCAGAAAGTGAGATGAGGGCTGAGGATTTTATCATTGGTGACCTTGACATGACAGTTGCTGCAAAGTAGGAAAGAGGGAGTAAACCAAAAGCTTAATTACAGTGACTTCGAGTGAGAATGGGAACAGAGAAATTGAAGACAGTGAGTAGTGACAAGTATGTGGAGAAATTTTGCTGTAAAGGAGAGAAGGGAAAGGGAGCAGTGGCTGGATGGAGGGAATGTGGGGTCAACCAGGATGTTCTTAAGACAGAAAAAATAACACATATTTGCCAGCTGATGGGATTTGATCATCAAAGTAGAGGACATTATTTTGAGAAAAATAATGAAATGGAAAGAAGGAATAATGACTGGAACCGTGTCTTTGAAAAGGTGACAGGGAAGAAGGGGGCTAGTGTGGAGGGGTTGATAGGAAGCCTTGCATTATTTGTTCAGAGTACAGGAGGAAAGGGAGTATATAGGTACTGATGCTGGTACATAAATATATGTGTCAGTGAAAGCCTGTCCAAGTCCTATATTAGTGGCATCTACCTTTTCAGTAAAATACAAAACTAGATAATTAGCTAAAAGTAAGTATAGGGGAAGCAGCTTTGAGGGGGAAAAAAGATAATATGAAATAGTCATCCAGGAAAATGGAAGACTGAATGGACCAGGAACATGTAGCATGATGGCAGGCAACATGAGAACCCCTGAAGGTTACTACCTTGAACTTAAACTAAGACCAGTTGGCATGATTGGCATGTTTTGTTCCTGTGACATTCAGCTCAGGGATTTAGGATTTAGACAGAGAGATGGGTTTAACTACAACTGGACTGTACCAAGCAAATACTGATGTGGAACTTAAGCTGGGTATAAAAGGAAGAATGGTCATGAGAGATTGAGAGACAGAAACAAGATGGTGAAATCCACAGATTTTTAAGAACAAAGTAAGTCAAAAGATAACTAGAATGGAGATAACTGGAAGCAGTGAGCTGGAGAGTGACCAAGGTGGTGGTCAGAGTTAGAGATGCTTCAAATTGAGATTGTGGAGAGACTGCAGTCACTGATCATTTCAAAAGTATGACTCTAAGAATGAGAGGCTGACACAGCATAAAGGACAAGACACCAGAGAAGAGAAGAATAAGAAACTGAGAAGCCAGATTATTGGGAAGACCATCCATGTAGACACCAACAGAAGTGACAAGAGAGCCAGGCTAGGAACAAAAAGGACTGACCCAGGGTTCACAAACGACAAGGAAGGATGGTGTTAGTGCTTAGCACTCATCTGGCACATTAAAAGTGTTGAATAAATGTCTAATTTGAAAGGATAAATTAGATAATAGGAGCTAGTATCTTCTGATTTAGAAATCAAGTTTATAAGTCTTTTTCTACTTTCTGAGATGACTAAACTCAGCTTTTGTCTACTTGGAACCAAATTTCTCAAATTCATTACTATTAAGTAGTATGTATGTGATAATATAATAATATCACACAAACCAAATGCTTTAGCTTAGTTAGTACGTAAACTGGATATCCCTGAAATACATGATAGTTTAAAACATTCCTCCAAATGATAACTAAAATACAGGATTAGTTGAAATTCATACCTTTAAAAGGCAGCCAAAGTCTATAATGACACAATAAGTTTCTGAAGCTCAAAGAAAGTTGCAAGGAGCACTATATCAAAGTGCTCTTAATACAAATAAAACTCAACAAATGTTTACTTAGGTGGCTAGTGGCTTTGACCTCATGTGAAGGAAAAAACTATGCCTACTCTGAAATAGTTCTTCAATGCCAAACAGCTTTGACTGGGTCAGAAAAAAAGTAAAAACTATCCAAATTACTTCTTTCTAAATCTTAGATAACTGAATAAAATTGAATTAACATTTTATATAATTAGACATATAGACAAATGTATTTCTATAAACAGTATAGATAACTAGAATAAAAGAAAAAAATTCATACGACATGACATTTTCTTATATTTTGCTACTCCTGCTTAAATTTTAGGCTATATCTTTGTATAACTTCATGATTGCCCAAGACAATGAAAATATATGTAGAATGCCATATGGTTTGTCTTTTCAATTTCTCATTTGTTGAAGATCAAACATAAAATCACACCACCACTTCCTAACAGTGTTCTTCTTTTGTAAAGGGAGCATGATTAAGAAGCTATACATCACTGGCACTGCACCGTTAAAGATATTGTCCACTACATACTGCCAAACTTCAAAATAAAACCAGCAACTGACTTCTCTAGCCAAAGAATTAAAGGAGGGCAAAACTGAGTCCACCAGTGTACCCTGTTTCCTATCCAACACTTAGCCACATTTGTAGACCAGAAACAGCAAAAAGAGGGCAAAGAAACAACAATTAGGGAAAAGAAGAAGCTGTAAGATGGTTTAAGGTAATAGCCAATTACCTCCTGGTAGGTTAAGAAAAATCTCAAACTCTTCTGTCTCTAGACATTTTTCAGAATCTGTTACTAGTTTTAGAGTTTACTTGTGAACAAATTGACCCCACAAGTTATTATATCCACCTGGGGTAGAATTAATTTTTTCTTTTTCCCATAAAAATTACTGAAAAAGCAAGTTTACAACTGCCCCTAAGTAACTTGTATTTCCTCAGGACTCAGTTTTGAATAGGTTGGAATATCCTTCCAGAAATTGGTTAATTGCATAAGGCAAACAGCTAGCATCTCAGATTCCCTGAGCAGAAAAATAAATAAGGACATAAATATTTGTGACTAAGCTACAAAATAAACAAGGAAAGTAAAAGTCATTACAAATACAATTTTAACAGTGGAAAGAAGAATAAACAATACATCCCAATAATTTTAGTCATAGACTTTATGGGACATGTTATGATTTCAAAACATTTTTAAGTTAGCTGATAAAAAATCTGATGAAGATGAAAAGCATTTGTTTTATCTCTCTTTTTTTCCTCTCATCTGCTTAAATCAGAAGAAAAACATTTGTTATAGGGATGACTAACACCAAAATACAAAGCTAATCCAGAAGATCATTTCTGCCTCTTAAAACAAAAAGTCAAAAATAGAATATTCCATTCATTAGATAAATATAGGCCAGAAAAACTCTTAAAGAATATGCAAACAACAACAACAACAAATTACTAGGTAAGGAAACCACACAATTTATCCACCAAACTGGGATACCCCTGAAAGTACTAGAAGTTACTAAAAATAATCAACAGATATTAATTGATTCTCAACAGAATTAAACTGGGTAGTTCTAGACAAATGGGACTGTAAACTAAGACTTATGGTCACCCTATTATTAGAGTTAAGTAATATTAACATCTAAGTAGAAAATAATAAGGGAAAAATAAAATGCTCCTTTTACCCATACCTAATCTACCACTTATTAGCATCCAAAATTAGTCTACTTATAATCTATAGATAGAAAATGAAAAAAAGTTGAATAAGCAATCCTGCCATTGGTCACAGTTCACTGCCTAGGATGAACACTGATGCACACAGCCAAGCTCAGCCACATGCAGCTTTTTGTCCCGGTTGTTAAGAATGCTGTTGGCTGACACACATACCAGCTGCCAGCCCCTTCAGGGGCTGTTCCAGCTGCCCTGCACCTCCTAACCTCTGGGCCATGCTTGGCAGCCCCCAACCATTGATTGATCACTGTAAGAGTACAAAGGCCTGGTCATCTCAGCCCAATTAGAGACAATTCAGAAGGGTCATTGTGACTACAGGGTTCCTACAAGGTTGGCCAAGGCTATATCATTGGTCCTGTTCATTGGTCCTTCAGGACATATCCCTGTGTCCAACTCTGCTTCCACTTGAGAGAAACACTATTTTTATGATTCCAAAATGTGCCAGGTTCCAGATTTAAGAAGTTTATCTATATTTATAATTATCTTACAACAACAACATTTTTCAAATGGTTACCTCTAGGAAAACATTGGTTAGAAAGGGCTATCTGTGAACCTTGTCCTATAGGTTCTACCTCTGTTATTCCTCTATTATTCCTATCACTCCTAGGCAAGAAATCTGATAATGGGTAAGAGAGAAATCATAATCATGATAATGGGTATGAGAGAAAAATTAAAGAAGATAAAAATCAACCAGCAGCCGAGCGTGGTGGCTCACGCCTGTAATCCTAGCACTCTGGGAGACCGAGGCAGGTGGATTGCTCAAGGTCAGGAGTTTAAAACCAGCCTGAGCAAGAGCAAGACCCCGTCTCTGCTATAAATAGAAAGAAATTAATTGGCCAACTAAACATATATATATATATATTAGCTGGGTATGGTGGTACATGCCTGTAGTCCCAGCTACTCAGGAAGTTGAGGCAGGAGGATCACCTGAGCCCAGGAGTTAGAGGCTGCTGTGAGCTAAGCTAATGCCACAGCACTCTAGCCCAGGCAACGAAAGTGAGATTCTGTCTCAAAAAAAAAAAAAAAAAAAAAAAAAAAAACCAGCAACAAATGTATATGTTTAGTAAATGTTTATTAAATGAATGTTTATTAAACATAAAAGTGCCTCTATTTAATGAGTCTATAATTATGGATACAGATGCAACAATGCCCACATCCAGCAAAGCCTGAATCAGTTCCAAAGACTCAATGACTAGATTAAAATTTGTAAATTTCTCAACCAAGAACACAGACTATGTCTCATTCATCTTTGGACATCCAATAGTACCTAGCACAATGTCTTGAATCTAGCAGTCATTCAATACAGTTACTTGAATGAACAGGCTTAAGACCCATCATTTTGGACTAAAAAGATATTTATGTCTATAATAATCATGATGTGGTAATGTCCCACCAAGTACTAAGATATGTAGACATGACAGTAAGGCAAATAGTAGTTGAAATAGATATGTACTAAGTAATATACACATGATATTTTTCATATAAATAATAGGAAATGTGGCAGCAAAGAGAGACTGTAGACTCATCCAAGCATAAAGATGAGAACTGTATCCAATCATCTCTAGTACTTAGAACAGTCCCTTGCAAATAGAATTTTAAAAATATTTGTTCTATGGATGAATGAATAAAATTGACCAAAATAATAATATTAAAATAGAAATGATAGTCAATATCAGAGAAACTAAAAATCACGCCAAACCATAGTATTTTAAAACTCCAATTATTCACAAACATTAGCAATGGATCACTTACTTCATGGCTATATTTCAGGTAGCCATATCTTAGAGATATTAATTTTTTAAAATGACAGAAAAGAATCACTTAATTTTAATCAACTCATAGACAATAAAATGGGGAACATCTGACAAAGGTTAGCCATCATGATAATGACAGAATAATGTTCAAGATCATAGACCAAGATTTCTCAAACTAAGTACCAGATGGACAACTCTTAAAGGAAAAGTATTTTCTTACTCTCCTAATATCAGCTTAAACCAGTTTTAATATGTTATTTTAACACGTATAAAATTAAATAGCATTTATTACCCTGATAAAAAGACAAAGGCAAAACAAATTTATAAATTAAATATAAAATAACTACATAATCAATTAAATTCAAATTAATAAAAAATACAATATAACAATGGTTTTCTGCTGAAATGACAACACCAATGAAGCTTCTAGTCCAATTCCACATTTAATCTTCCTGTTTTTTGGTTTTTACTTTAATCATTCTAATGAAAAGAATGCCTTTTCACTTAAATGCACTATACAAAACAATATTTATAATTTCATGCCTTCCTTAACCAGTTGAGGACAATCAGATCTTATACCAAATAAAATCACCACAAAGAATTTCTTGAATGCTAATTTTTAAGGAAGTCATTTAAAGATAAGGTTGGTATCACAACCATATTGAAATCGGCATTAAATGTGTGACTATTCAATTATCAGTTGAATAGAAACTTCTTTAGTGTGTACTTACTGATATATTTACTTCTAATGAACTGTTGCCAAGTTGCTGTACTAAAAAATGGAATCGGTAAAATTCATCTGTCTGCAACTTGAATGTTATCTCTATAATGCAGGCTCTTTTGAGTTTTGTATGCAGGGATGCTCCTAGCACTGTTTGTTATTTGGATCTCAGCAAAACCTTCATAGACTTCAGACAACATGAAGTAGTTGGCCTTCAGAGAGCATGACTACAACAATAAACATTAACACCAATTTTACCATGCAGTAATATCTGCTTATAGGGCAGATGATCCAAACAGATGACTCAGTATATGCTGAAATTAATTTTTAAGATTATTATTGATATTAAAATCCCAAACTTTAAACATCATAGAAAATATGAAAACTCCCAGAATACGTTCATAGACACAGAGTTAGTTAACACCAGAAACAGCATTATAGGGAAAATTAATACCAAATAAAAGAAAATAATAGATTCTACTGTTCAATTTTAGAACCAAAAATTCTACTTAAGAATAAGTTGGGGAAAAAAAGCATTTTTAAAATTAAATTTTACATGGAGGGTACAACAATTATTTAAAAGCACTATTTTAGTACCCACCCCCTCAACAAAAAACCAGCTAAGCTCCAGAAGACCAAGCATTCAAAAACAGAAAAGTTTAAAGAAAACAACATTACATGGTTATCAGGTAAATTAATCTTTCATTTACATGAATTCCTAAATTAAAGAGACTATAGGGGCATTCTTATCTTGTACTATTGAAGGGGAAACAAGGAATTCAAGGTTATATCCACAAAAGATTTCACAAAGGGTAAAAACATGTTCTTTAAATAAATCAAAAAGGAGAAACCAAGTAGAGAATTAATGTGATAACAATAATCTATAAAAATTATGGTTGGGCATGAAAACGTAGCAAGCAGAAAAACTAATTATAGAATCACAAAATCCTAGCACTACTGAAGACCTTCCATCAGGCCCACAGTCTTCAAATAAGGAAACTGGCTTTACTTAAGTGGTTTGCCCGAAGTCAACAGCCAGAAACCGGCAGCTTGGCACCCTAACCAACACTTGCTCCCCTTGCCTAGAGAAACTTCTTCCCTAAATTGTCTGTTGCAAATTGCAAATTGTCTACTCAACTCATTAATGTTAAAATGCATTCATTTAGAGCTTAATTATCTGGTACCACAACCACAGATAGTTAAAATTGTTTTAAACATTTAATCTGAATGCAATAAGTCTTTGTGGACAATGTCCTAAAATTCCCTCAGATGTTTGCCCAAAAAGCTAAAGCAAATAAAATGGCTACTTTAAACCTTCAGAGTCCATGACCTAATTAACAACAATGAAATAAAAGAAAAAGCATCTTTACAAGAAAACAATGATAAAAGTGGTCAAGAAAACTCTTAATTAAGAATAGATTTTCTAAAACCTTTCAGCAAATTGTACAAGACAGAACTGTTACTCTGTAGAAATGTTAACACTGTTACTCTGTGGAAATGTTACAAGTTTCTATTTCTAAAATGTGTGTAAAATCTCCAAACTTGTGAATACAATTAAGCTATTACTGGCAGTAAAGTATCAAGTTTTGTCTTTACATAATCTACTCTTATGAAAAAAAGGGGTGAAAGGGAAAGAAAATAATTAAATAGATACAAGGAAAATTTCAAGGAAAGTCTTCAATTCAGTTCAGATTCAACTGAAATCTCCAATGGACTATATCAATTTTGTAGTTCAACAGAATATCCTAATTCTGATAAAGTTATCCAAAAAAGTTAAATTGTATGTAACATTTCTTGCTTGCTATGCTCTTGAAGTTAGGCATAAATTATTTAAAAAAAAAGATTTTTACTTTTTAATAAGTTATAAAAGAAATTTTAAAGGGCAAAATAAAATTAATTTTGGTACTTAAAATTTAGATTTCTTTTGTTTGCCAAGAAATTCAATTACTATTGGCAATTACCAGATTAGAGACTGGTATTCCTACATGGAACACAGGAATGAAATTCTTTTAAAATGGACAAAGTGCTCAGTTGGTCACAAATTAGATAAGATCCTTAATGAATGAGTTACATCCCAGGAGAGGAAGCAAACTGAGACTATAGTAAGAGACTGCAGTTGCTCAAATATACCTTCCTAATCTCATTAGATAGATGTCACAAGGGATAATATAAAGTGCTCCCAAAGTGCCTCTTGCCACCATCAAAGGCTCTGACTCTGACCTGGTAAAAAAAAATATAATTTCATATAATCTGTTTTTACCATATAGAATAAACATTTACATAATATGTACCTGACCATGTACTTACACACTGAAATTAGTTGCTACAAATGATATAGTGATAAATAAAACACTATTCTGTGCTCAAGCATCTTACAATGTCATATGCAGATAGGTCAAATATAAATAACTATAAGACAAGAAAATGATGTAAAAATAAAATGCTATTAGAGACCAAGGAAATTACTTTAGGCTTGAAGAAATCATACAAAGTTTCATGAAAACGAAGGCACCAAACTGGGCACTGAAGAATGGGCAGGTCCACATGGAACAGGAGACAGTGTGACCAAAGACAGAGGCAAGAAATAAGGTGCAAATTCAGAGCTGGGAAGTGAAACTGTAGAAGGCTGAAGTATAAAGGGATCAGAAACTGTAGAGGGAGATAAAGACAGGAAGTTTGGTGTTCATAAGCAAGTTACTACAATGGTTAAATGTATAGGCTGTGGAGTCTGAATACCTGGGTTTAAACGTGTCTCCACCACTTCCTAGTTGTGTGATCTTGGATTGTGCTCCAGTTTCCTCATCCACAAAATTAGGATAAAAATAACTAACATGCCTACCAATCTGAGGATCAAATGAGACAAAGCACGTACAAGTAAGTGCTTTGAAAACCATAAAGCATTATAAGGATATAAAGTGTTATTATTAGGATAGTATCAAGGAAAACAGAAAGGAGAAAGAATTTGAGAAACACTATAGAATCAACAGGATTTAATAGTCGTTAGTTGAGAGCCATGTGGGAGCCAAGAACCCTCTGACGATTGGCACTGAGAGGTACTGGAGACTTTGCAATGTCTTCAAGGCCCCCAAAACAGCCAGGCACAGTAGCTCATGCCTGTAATCCTAGCTCTCTGGGAGGCTGAGGCGGGCAGATCACTCAAGGTCAGGAGTTCGAAACCAGCCTGAGCAAGTGCAAGAGCAAGACCCCATTTCTCCTAAAAATAGAAAGAAATTAATTGGCCAACTAAAAATATATAGAAAAAAAAATTGCTGGGCATGGTGGTGCATGCCTGTAATCCCAGCTACTTGGGAGGCTAAGGCAGAAGGATCGCTTGAGCCCAGGAGTTTGAGGTTGCTGTGTGCTAGGCTGATGCCACAGTACTCCAGCTGGGGCAATAGAGTGAGACTCTGTATCAAAAAATAAAAAAAATAAAAGCCCCCAAACCATGAGCACTGACCACACCCTGATCATCCTCAACTTCTATCTACCCCAGCAGAGGATGTCTAGAGCCCTGAGAGTCGCTCAACAACAAGCATTGTCTCTCTATCTGAGGTGAAAGGTGGGATGAGGAAGGAAGCTCAGACATGGTGGAAGGGCTGTGACAGGCAACTCTAAACAAGGAACCCAAATCTTGTTGCATTAGCAAGACCATGAATAGGCATTGCAGAGGCTCACATCAGTAGTGATCTTCACCCCAAGTTCCCAACATTTACCACTGGGCAGAGTGGGACTGTAAACAGGAGGCCTGGCCACTGCTCACCTGCAAGAAAGATATCCAAAGAGTAAGAAGGAATGGTTGAAGATTAAAGGCAACTCCTGAAATAAAGAATAAATGCTGGGTGGCTACAGTTGTGTATCTGCAGCAACTCAGACACTATGCAAGTCAAGGATTGAACCCAAGGGGGTCTAAAACCTTCCAATGCATTGCTTGGAAAAGAGGGACAGCTGATTTTAATAGATTCCAGTTCTATTCAAGCAAGCATCCACTTAGAAGCCCTGCCTCTACACTATTCCCCTCAGGTGTTGCTGAGCTATGTGCTATGTGCCATTTGCCATAACATTTGAGTAAGGCCCTGTGACAGATACGATGATCACAAAGGCACTGCATAAACCTGGCAGTACAGGACCAACCCAGCATTCCCAGAGCCCCAGACTTCCTCAGGGAACTGTCCAGCACTAGCTATGATGAGGGCTATGGACTCACAGAAGGCATATTATAACTAGTAATAAATCAACCATTGATATATGGACACCTTATCTAAGCTGAAATTTTGTTTCTGAGCATGATTTTATGATCAATATGATTTTAACAGATAAAATTCCTTGTGAAATTATCTTATGAATGAAATAACTGTAATCTGAATGTTTGGGTTTTAGGAAATATGTACTATACAACTATTTAAGCTTATACTCTCCTTTAAGTGACTATTTAAGCCTAAGTTAGACTCTCCTTTAAGGAATACGTGAAAAGGAAAACAAAAACTGATTTCAGTGAAAATGATAGTTACTATGTCCCTAAAAAAAAAAAAAGAAGCACAGTTTTGTCACATAAGAAAGAAAACAAATTACTTGGTTCTTCTACCTTTTATTAAAATCAAATTGACAAGTTTATTGATGTTACTGTATAAATTTCTTAAGTGGAGCTATCTAAAACTTATTAAGAGATTAAGGTTGGAGTTTGGAGTAATAGGCAAGAAAAATGTAATTTTTCAAATAAATGTATGCATAGATGATGCTGAGTAAACAGATTTCAAAAAAAAATGAATACAAGGCCGGGCGCGGTGGCTCACGCCTGTAATCCTAGCTCTCTGGGAGGCCGAGGTGGGCGGATCATTTGAGCTCAGGAGTTCGAAACCAGCCTGAGCAAGAGCGAGACCCCATCTCTACTATAAATAGAAAGAAATTAATTGCCAACTAATATATATAGAAAAAAATTAGCCGGGCATGGTGGCACATGCCTGTAGTCCCAGCTACTTGGGAGGCTGAGGCAGTAGGATTGCTTGAGCCCAGGAGTTTGAGGTTGCCGTGAGCTAGGCTGACGCCACGGCACTCACTCTAGCCTGGGCAATAAAGTGAGACTCTGTCTCAAAAAAAAAAAAAAAAAAAAAAATGAATACAAAAAATATTTCTGAATAAACCTATAACAACTTCATGGTGCTTTGAATACAACCAAAGCTGTTTTATCCAGAAAGTCAAAAGAAGTATTTTCATCATCCTTGTGATACCAGCTGGAATTTAAGGGCAAGCCATCTAATTTTTTCTTTTTAATCTTCCTTCATTTATATGGAAATGAGATGTTTCCTAAAACATATCTGTACCCAGTACCTACGTCAACACCAAAGCTCAAAGCACACAAATTCCTCCAGCTGATTCCTGACTATAAGTGAAAACAGCATGCCAACATCATCTAAAACCCATGTGCGTCATTCACCAAGGAGGACATTACCAAGCTGTCAATTTCAATTAACCTGCCCAGCTTTATAAATAGCCTAAACTTCCCTATCTAAATAGCTTGGTGCCCTTTTCTCAGAAGCAAAGGGAACAACATGACAAAGAAGCATGAAAAATAAATGAGCTTTCCCCTTTGTAAACAAGAGAGGGTTGACATTAAATGACTTCTAAGTCCAAACTGAAGAGCCATTAATAAAATAAAGTGCAAGAGAATGAAGAATTAGTTTTAAGCAGAAAGTAAATAGCATTCACTAGGTATATCTGATCTGCTCTTTTTAAAATATCTTTGAGTCTCACTGCTATTGGAACTAACTCAAGGCTCTCATACAGGCAGAGTCAAACAAAGATGCCATAACTATAACCCTTAATATTGTCTCAAATGCAACGCAATTTAAAAGCCCTCAAATGACTGATGTTTGGCCAAAGAGAAAACAAGTTAGTTTTGAAAATTAAATTATATCATTCTACTCTAAGTCTGAAATGCTTTATAGTTTTTATAACTTACAGCATTATTATTTCTTATGCTACATCTAGATGTTTCTACCTCTAAAATCAATTATAACAAATCTTACACATCACTTCTATAATCCAATTGCTTGTATACAGTATTTTCCTAGTTTATATTCCAGTTAGTAAATAAAAGCAGAATCAGAAAATGCATCAATGAAATATATCAAAAAGCAGGAAGCAACAGGTATGGATCATTAATCAGGCTAGTGAACCCATTAATCCATCTAACTAATATTCCATTGTGTGGAAAACACAGTTGACCCATATGAATCTTAGGTTAAAAAAAAAAGTGTGAATTCACATGTGAATAATATGCTTATACACATGTGCCATCCAGATGATGCTTAACAAGCTTGTCAAAAACAGCATACTATAACACAGCGCCATCTCACATACATCTCAGGTATTCAGCTCACTGAAATATCTAGAACACAATCAAAAACTAAGAAGTAAGTTAAATAAAAAAGATTTGGGAACAATCAAAAAAGATTACGAAGTTGATTGACTACACTTAGAAGAGGTCCCGTAAACCTTCACTCACGGTAGCTTTAGAAAACTCCTTAAGAAGTCATTCGCTGATGCACAATGCGCTTACTGTGTCTGTGAAATGAATCATCATTCTATTTCCTTTATTTGCACTAAATTGTGACAACTGACTTCCCATTCTCCATTCAATTCATCTTTGTTTGGCACCATTATGGGCATCATGGAAGATATGAAGATGAACTACACGTGTATATATATGTAAATACATGGTAGAAAAATATAATGAGTTATAGGGACAGTGCCAGATGGAAACAGACAAAGACGATTAAAAGGAATTACTTCTAGGTAGCGAAGGCTGTGAGGAAGATGTGCAGAATCTGGAAGCAAATATTGAATCTGAAGCAGAGATAGGGCTTCCTGAAGGGCAGAAACAGTATAAGAAAGGCAGAGAAGATTAAATACAACCAGTGGGTGCTGTGGATGCAGCCAAGAATATGGGGAGGAAAACTGAAGCTGGAAACAAAAGTCTTATACTAAGCTAAGAAAACTGGCCTTCACCATAAAACATGGAGAAGATATTAAGCAAAGAAGTATTGTTATCAGAGCTGTTTTTGGGGAAAATTAATCTCACAGGTATATGTAATATAAACCAGACTATGAAAGTGAGAACAAGGACTCTTATGACAATTATTATAATCATTCAGATCAAAAGTAATGACAGCGTGAACTATGATAATGGCAGGACAGACAGTAGTGAGAGAAATTCCAAAGTAAAACTAACAGAACTTGACAGCTCTGAAGTCTTAAACCTGAGTTGTGTTGAGGATCCATAAGCAAGATCTCAGATGGAGGCAGAGCTTAAATGTCACCATACATAAGAAAGTGCAAGCAAAAAAGTTTACATTGATCTGAAACTAAGAAATATACATACAGAAGGATGTATTTCCCTTGAAATAAAGTGGATATAGACACCTTTTTTTAAAATTTCAGATCCATTTTTAAACAAAAGGTCAGTGTCCCAGCACTCTGGGAGGCCGAGGCGGGTGGATCGCTCAAAGTCAGGAGTTCGAAACCAGCCTGAGCAAGAGCAAGACCCTGTCTCCACTAAAAATAGAAAGCAATTAATTGGTCAATTAAAAATATATAGAAAAAATTAGCTGGGCATGGTGGTGCGTGCCTGTAGTCCCAGTTACTCAGGAGGCTGAGGCAGTAGGATTGCTGGAGCCCAGGAGTTTGAGGTTGCAGTGAGCTGGGCTGACATCACGGCACTCTAGCCTGGGCAATAGATTGAGACTTTGTCTCAAAAAAAAAAAAAAAAGGTCAGGGGAGAGCCAGAAAGTATCATGAAGCATGAGATGATGGAAGAATTTACTTTGGCCCAAATCAGATGGCCAGCTAAAATAAGCTAAGCACTGAGTATAATCCAACATTTCAGAATTAAGGAAATCTATATTGATTCTGTTTGATACTACAGGATTTAATCTATCTCCTTGGAGCTTCGGTTTTCTCTATTTGTCCATGGAAATTGCTTTATTTAGGTCATCAAGTCACCGATGGCCTCCTAATGGCAAAACCCAACAGAAATGGTCCAATATCTTTTATTCGATATTTAACCCCTCATTATTGCCCTGGACCCTTTCTTCTCCATTTGTCTCAACTTCCAAAGAAACATAAGTCCTATCAATTCTCCCTGACGAACTCTTCATCACTGGTACCTTTCTGGCTCGTCTTCCCTCCACTGCCATCACCTCTCAGACAGATGCAGTGGATTTCAAAGTGTCACTCTTATACTGGCAGCAGCAGCTGTACCTGGCAACTTCTTAGATGTAAACATTCTCGAGCCCCATCTCAGACCTACTGAATCAGAAATCCTGGGGGTGGGATTCAGCAATCTATGATTTGACAAGTCTTCCATGGGCTCCTGATGCATGCTGAAGTTTTAAAAACCCTGGACTCAGCCAACACCTCACCTCTGGTCTCCCTGCCTTCAGTCTCAGTTCCCCCATGCTGTGGCCAGAGTAATGTTCCAAAGTACCAATTTAATCACTCCACTCACCACCCTCTGTGACAGTCTTCACAATGTATGAAGCTCTTTTAAACAGAAAAAAAAAAATAATAGACATCAAATGTTAAATTTTTTGTATTCTACTGCTACTTAAATTTATACAAATATAAATGTTTTATAAAACTAGCAATAACTCCTTGTATTTCTTGAGCATATATATCAATAAAATCATTTTATTCAAAGAAAACACAGGCCGGGCGCGGTGGCTCAAGCCTGTAATCCTAGCTCTCTGGGAGGCCGAGGTGGGCGGATCCTTTGAGCTCAGGAGTTCGAGACCAGCCTGAGCAAGAGCGAGACCCCATCTCTACTATAAATAGAAAGAAATTAATTGGCCAACTAAAATATATATAGAAAAAATTAGCCGGGCATGGTGGCGCATGCCTGTAGTCCCAGTTGCTTGGGAGGCTGAAGCACCAGGATTGCTTGAGCCCAGGAGTTTGAGGTTGCTGTGAGCTAGGCTGACGCCACGGCACTCACTCTAGCCTGGGCAATAAAGTGAAACTCTGTCTCAAAAAAAAAAAAAAAAAAAGAAAACACAACACCAATACAATGAACATTAATTAGAAACCAGGTTCTTCTGAAAAGTTTAATCATAGAAAGATGAGGTCTCAGGCCTGGTTCTACTTGTGAGACCTTGAGGAAGTTGCTTAACCTCTGTGCCTCAGTTTCTCTATCTGCAAAGTAGGATAACAAGAGAACTAACTTTACAGGACTGTGAGGATTAGGTAAGTTAATATATGTAAAGTTCTAAGAACAGTGCTGGGCATGTAAAAAGCACTATATGAGTTTGCTACTACTATTATCATCACCACCACTATCATTATCAATATTATTATATTAATGTAGCAAATACCTGTGCATAAAAGCATAGTACCAGCTGCTAATTGTCCCCCAATATTCATTCTCCTCTCTTCTACAGTAAGAGAACCCCAGCATTTTAACTGAGCAGATATCCACACAGAATAAAGACTATGTTTCCCAACCTCCCTTACATCTAAATGTATATTGTACCCTCTCTTTGGAGAATTAACCTGTAGGATTCTGCCAGGTAGTGCAGAGAAGCTGGAGATCGGAAGGCTTTTCAAAAAGACTTTCAACCAATTCTCCTTATTCTAGAGTCACATCCCCTTCATCTCTATTCCCAGAGGTACTTGATATTGCTAGTTCCTGAGCCTTTGGGTAATTCTTTAACGTAAACCAGACTGGTTCTTGGCTGCCCCCACTGCCAACTCCAGATTTCGTTTTTCCAAGGCTACTAAGCCCTTCACCTTCTAGCTTCCAACATTTTGTTCCAATTGTCTCCAATCTCATTCTCCCCATCCTTGTGGATTTAGGGCTTTACAAAAGAAGATCCCTTGACATTTCAGTGGCGTTTGAGAGGGAACAAAAGTAGGTATGTATGTTTAATTGTTTCTTTTTCCAGAAGTCTCAGCTGCCATTTTCTATCGAAACTCACAGCGCACAATTTAATTCACACTCTGTCATTTAAGTTCTACCCTAAATAAAAGAAACAAAGTTACTGGGCATTACTTACATAGTTTTATATTGTTATTTCATTCTTACCCTGTTATTTTACTTACAATGTAATTTTGCTTTGGCGTATGTATACTGTGATTTCCTTAAAAGCAGGGCCAAATCTTAAAAATTTTAGTACCTTCTAGAGTAGTAGTTCTCAAACTTGGCTGCACATTTGGATCACCTGGGGACCTTTTAAAGCTCTAACACCCTGGCTACATTCCATACTAGCAACTCAGAATCTCTGAGGCAAGACCTAAGCATCATTATTGCAACATACAGGCATGGTCGGGAAGCAGTGCTATAGAGTGAACAGGGTTGCAGCTGTCCAAGACCTATTTCAAACACTCATCCCACATGAGTACACACATACAACTGGAAGCTGTCTACCTACCTAGGATGCCATCTCCAGCAAGCTCTCAGAGCTAATAAATTGGTCTCTGTAACCAGAAAAATAACCCAAGTGATCCCAGGACATACTAAAGACAGCCTATAGACAAAGGTAGGTGACGGTGATTCTACTCACCAAATGACGCTATAATATTAGCAACCTACTTCCTGTGCCCACTAGTGCAGGGGTCCCCAACCTATGGTCAGTTGTATAATTATTTTATTATATGTTACAATGTAATAATAATAGAAATAAAGTGCACTATAAAGTAATGTGCTTGAATCATCCTGAAACCGTCCCCCCAACTCCCCAGTCCGTGGAAGAATTGTCTTCCATGAAAACAGTCCCTGATGCCAAAATGACTAGGAACCATTGCATTAGTCAATGTGGTCATGGCAACAGTCAACACCAGCCTTTCTCTACTAAGTGTACGTCAGCCCATCACTGCCTTGTTATCCCTTCACTACTAGCAAGCAGTTGGCCCAGAACTCATATCACGTGTGTGAATGGAACCAGGACTATTTTGAGTGGCACATGTCCAGTTCTACAGAAACTATAAAACTGACCCAAACAAATAAAACCGATGGAGTTGCCAGGCAGCAGAGGCTCCAAAATATCTATATAGGAGGAGCTAAGGAGAATCATTCCAGTTGGAAACTAAAGCCAGAAGGCTTGTCTTAAATGTACATTTTCATGGCGCACTCCTTATTTTTACTTAGATTTGATGTGTGCGTGAGATGGTTTGGGGAAATTCATGAAGATTAAAGTCCCCTCAAGCACCCCTGATATCACAATGTTAGCAAAGGCAGGATCCATCTGTCACTGTACCATCAACACAGGCCTTTTCTCTTCCTTTTTTTTTTTTTTTTTTGGTTGTTCTCCAGAGGCTGGACATCGGTCAACTCGCAGCTGTGCACAGTGATAGCAAGAAGAGAACAGACAAGGCAAGACACTAACCAACTGTTAAAGCCTCCATAAGAGGGACTCACAAGAGAAAAATAGATTCACAAGAGAAAATAGATTATGGTCCGGAAGGGAGAAAATACAACAAATGCTAAGAATTGGATCTAATCCTTTAGCAGTTCAACAGAAATTAAAGGCCAAAACAGATACAAATAATACCAAAAGGGAACCTACAGAAATATAACTGAGCAAGCAAATTCTGTTTGTTACGTACCTGAAAGTCATGTATTTATGTACAACTCTCAAAAAAAATGATGCCTATTCTCTGATCCTGTACTTCCTTGGAACATGGAGTTTATTCTGTGGAAAACGGGAAGTAGGATAGAAATAACAATAGCAGTGGCAGGGCACTGTACTACTACAGGAAATTTTAAACAGTGAAAGATTGTACAGTACTTGGCTATTGCTCCCTTGAAAAATGAATACCAGGAAGCTAAGTACTTAAGCTGGAAAATTTGGGAAAAAATTTTACTGAAATTTTACCTTCCTGAAATTGTTAAATGTAATGGAAGCTACAGCCAGGTTGTGAACTGTCTTCTGATCCATGCCCTAAGAAAGAAATCATGTAAACTAGATATGAGGGCAAATAAAGGTAATTTGGCCAGAACTGAATAAAGGAATGCTTCACTGAGATTATTTGGTTCAAATTCTGCTTGCAAGTACCTGAGAGAAATCAGAAGAGGCTGGGTAGATTGGAAGCTCCCAAGAGATCCAGGTTCTCTTCCTGATTCACTTTCAGCAGATTGTGGGATGAAAGAAGCTAATGTAGGGATAAGGCAGAAAACGAAGGTCTAGAGAACTTAAGTACAGCCATTTTGGCTGATACTAGACCCTAACTACCCTAAAGAAGTGGCCAGCAAGTCACTAGCCCAGGACTGCCCAAGGGTGGATGAATTACTAAACAGATGCCTTACAAACTGTTTGTGCTTATCTTTCTGTGACAACAGTTTATTATTAACTTTTATAGCCTGAGCATAAGACAATGCTGGTCACATACAGCTGTTTTCTAACGGGGTTTTTGAACACATAAAAACATTACCACTACTGGGCATCTACCCAAAGGAAAAAAGACATTCTATTAAAAAGACATCTGCACTCGAATGTTTATAGCAGCACAATTCACAATTGCAAAGATGTGGAAACAACTCAAGTGCCCATCAATACATGAGTGGATTAATAAAATGTGGTATATGTATACCACGGAGTACTATTCAGCCACAAAAGCAATGGTGATATAGCAACTCTTGTATTACCCTGGATAGAGCTGGAGCCCATTCTACTAAGTATGACAAGAATGGAAAAACAAGCACCACATGTACTCACCAGCAAATTGGTACTAATTGATCAACACTTATGTACACACATGGAAGTAGCATCTGTCGGGTGTCAGGCAGGTGGCAGGGGGGAGGCGAGGATGGGTAAATGCACACCTAATGGGTGCGGTGCATGCTGTATGGAATGGGCATGCTTGTAGCTCTGACTTGGGTGGTACAAGTGCAGTATAGATAAACTAAACGTTTAAACCCCTGTAAAATTTTGAAATTAAAAAAAACAGTACCATTCTCCCATAAGGGGTCTCCCTCCTGCTCGGGAGAGGACCCCTAGTCTGTCTGTGAAGTAGGATCTGTTGTCTGTCTCTCTCGATAAACCTTCTGTCACTAGTTGGCTTGCTCTCGAATTCATTCCCGCACAAAGCCAAAAACCCACTTGGCAAGTTCAGGGGGCCTTCCTCCCTTCATTGGGACACCCCCTGCAGCAAAGCCATTCTAGAGAACACAACTAATGCATAATTGTATGCCAATATATTGAACTCTTCTCATTTTGTATAAAGAGTTACATATTGTAAGCAGAAATATAACTTTATTTGACATATATGAACAGAATAATTAAAAGCTAAATGGCTAAATGGTCCTTGGGCTAAAACTTTGCAGATCTTTATTTGCCAAAAGAAAAGGTATCTTCTTCAAGCAAATGACTGAGTTGCTTTATTGGACTTATGAATTTATTGAGAACACTGTGGAAGTTGTCTTTTTTATGTCCATCCTATCAATGTTAATTTGGATTTAAATAAATGCAATGGGTTTATGCCATTTAATAAGCTTTCTCTTCCTTTGATTAAAGAATTAAGATGTTCCAAAAGTGACTTGAAGTTTCTTTTTGTCATGCCTTATAAGGGGCTTTATTTAAAAACAAAAATAATAAAGTCTCCCTTTGTGTTTGAAGAACTTCCACTTTTTTAAGAACAAAATGCTCAAATTCGGAGTCTATAGGATTGTGATTAAGAATGTAATACTAGGTTTGTGTGTGTTCCATTTGGCTTAGAAACAAGTTTCTTCCTTTCTGTTAGACTCCAAGCTGGCAAATAACAGAAAAGAGAGAATATGGGTTAAATGAGCCACCTGCCCAGAAACTGAGAAGAAATTCCTTATTACTAAAGATACTTGAGCTTCCAGGAGCCAAAACTACAGAATAAGAATTGTTTGGCTAATTTACGACTGGCCAGATGCCACCAATCCTGGCTGGCAGCCAGAGGACCTGGAAGGGAGGGATGGCAGGATGCCACAGGAGAAGGTCAAGCACTTCACTGCTCAAGCTGCCTTTGGGTGTAGCTGCTCACCAGGAAACCGAAGACTTTTGTCCAACAAACTTCCCCACTGATTTCTTAGCACAGGACATTTGCCAACCTTTACCTATCTGATCCTTCATCAACTAGGCCAACTGAGAAATTTCATCTACGTAAAACAAGAACAGAAAACAAAGCACTGTGCTCCAAACCTCTATGACTTTTACATAGGCAGTCTCACTCAACAAATATCTGGCAAATGATATTAATCCTGTCCTCCATGCAGGGCTGTTTTTGCTGGCTTCTCCTATTTTTCCTAGGGAATTTAATTATTATTATTAGTTATGTGATTTTTATAACTGCATAAAAGGCAATACACAGTGGAAATCCAAGTTAGAATTAGAAGCACAAAGTGTCTTGCTATATAATAACCTATACATTTAAATTCGAACTGCCTGAGACAGTTAAGTGACTTCTCAGTCACTTATATCAACCCAGTATGTACACACAATGTCAACATGAGGTTGCCATATAGCTCCCGTGGCTATCAGGCATGCAACTTCTAGAAGGAAGAGAATTCTCAGTTTTAATTTAACAGACTTTGTGATCTGTTTCCTCACGGTGAACAAAATAGGATAGGAAAATACAAGCATTCCTAGATATTGACCAATCTGAACTGTTCCATAAAAATTATTATATTGATCCTCTTTCAGCCTTGATAATATTAAGGCTCTAAATTGGCTATATTTACTGATATTCTTCACTGGATTTTTTTTTTTTGTAATTTTGAAGAATTTGGTAGAACTGTTAAATTGATAATCCCTAAGGTCCTCTGAGAAACTGAAATCAAGGAAGAGGCAATGCTGTTTGAAGAAAAAAAAAAGAAATATTTTTCATAACTCGTTTGATCCAAGCTACTCTACAAATCTCCAAAATATAACAGCAGTGGCAGTGGGCCCATTTTTAATTCTTTCACGGCCTGTGGCTTTTCTTTGAAAAAGTGGAAAATGACTCTGACAAAAGATAAATAAATATAATTGTCTTAAACAACTAGGTCAAGGAAGTACAAAAGCAAAATTTTTTCCCACACCCTGTCTCCCACTGCAGCCAATACTGGAGCATGGGAATCAAAGGAGTAAAAGAAGAATCACTACCACATTTTTCAAATTTGTCAAAATCACAAACTTTATTATTATATTGTTTTCTATGTTTTTTTCCATTTTCATACCCCAAAGGGACACCTGTGGCCTTCTAAATGGTATTATTATATCTGAAAGAAAAGTACTAAATACATAATTACAGTACTTATATTACATGTTCTAATCTACCTTTACATAGGATCAGCATACCCAGGGATAGCAAGAAGTCGCTTGATACCTGTTATTCAACAAGAACAATAATACAGAGACAGTATTTATAACTCTCCTTAGGATTAATGTGAGTCATCTTTTCAGTGGATGGCATAGCATTTTATGTTAAACATCTCTTAAAATTTCAATATATATTTGTATATTTTTTATTTTTTAATCTAATATTTCTTACTAAAAGAAATTTCTACTATATGCATCCATTTCCACATGGTCTATGGCTGAAATGGAAGGTTCAAAGCAAAAAGAAAAGTCTATAATTCAAAAATTATATTTGAATCAAATAAGAAACAGTTCTGAATATGCAAGCAGTAAAGAAAAATCACTGGCTTCAATGTACAAAAATTAGAAAGTGAACTGTCGAAAAGTAAACAATTAAAAATATCTAGTCATGTACCCTAATTTAAGAAATACTAACTATTAAAAGGAAAAAAGTCTGTGTTCATCCCTCTCTAAAAGGTACTTGTCTGCAAGAGGTTTTTCAGAAGACTAAGCATAAGATTTGGGAAGTGAATTTAACAACATCGCCCCTAATGTTAAGTGGACGTGTGATTCATGTCATACTGAACAATGAAAATGTAAAACAAAAGATCCTTTATTCTCTTTCTCTCTACATATATATACATATATATTGCTCTTAATAAAATATAAATAGTTTTATTTTCCTAATTCTTAATTGTGAAGTTTAAAAAGGTATATGAATCAATTTTATTCTTTCTGACAATAATTACCTATAGTCCCATTTTTCCCAGCCCACCTTAATCCAAGTCCACTTTCCAAGCCCCTGCTGATGCTCACATTTGAAAATTTCAAAAGCATGGCATTACCAAATAAGGTTGAGAAAAAAGTGACATAAGGGCATTGCATTCTAACTGATGCTTAAAGTGTCAAAGAGAACACCTGTTGGCAGCTCTAACATTTATTGTTTAATCAATTAAGGGGAAAAAATAGTTAAAGCAGCAGCTGCCACCCCAGAACAACTTAACACACTCAGAAAATCTTATCCACAAGAGAATCACAAAAAGAGAATTTTTTCAAACTTTTGAATATGGATTTCTAATAACTAGCTTCTTCTTACTCCAGGAATAAGCAAAACCCTTGAGTTCTGCTTTATTAGAATTCCTTATATTTCTTATATTTTTATATAAATGAGTGGCTCTTTTATAAATAAGAAGGGGAAAAAATATAGTACAAAAAGCCAGGAACTGTGTTTTAGGAAGTTTGAGCTCCAGACCTGGCTCATCCACTTACCACTGGGCAACATAGTAACACTGACCTCTCAGAACTTCAGATTCTACATTACGTGGAGAGAGACCAGATAAGGGTTTCCCAGCCCTGGTACTATTGGCATTTGGGGCCAGATAGTTCTTTCATGGGAGAGGCCTGTCCTGTGCATGGTAGGATGTTTGGCAGCATTTCTGGTCTCTATCCACTAGATGCCAATGGTATCCCCAGTTGTGACAACCAAAAGTATCTCTGTACCCTGCCAAAACCACCATTAGTTAAGAACTACGAGAGACTATGTAAATCCTCAATTTCTCTCCAGCTCTAATATCCTACAAAATATATTAAATATCACATTTGCTTAAATGTTACTTGTTAAGCTACTGGTCAACAAGCCAACTGTGAGAATACTCATTTTGATTTTTAGAGAAATTAAAAATATAGTGACCATTTGTACCAATTCTAATTTCAGTAAATTCTAAAATCTTTATTTGGGAAAAATTCACAAAAAGTCATCCAAGCAATAAGTAAGAGAAAAATAATATAAATGAAGAATGTGTCAAGAATATTTTCATTCCATTTTCAATGGTAACTCCTTCAACTAGAAAAAAAATAAGAAATAAAAAGAAAGGCATATTGCTGGATCATATCGAAATTCCAATTTTAGGGGGAACTGCCCTACTATTTTCCAAAGTGGCTGCCCTACTTTTACATTCCCATCAACAGTGCACAAGGGTTCCAATTTCATCACATCCTCAACAACATTGTATTTCTAGTTTTCTTGGTAACAGCCATCCTAATGAATATGAAAAGGTATTCCAGTGTGGTGGTGATTTGTATATCCCTAATAATTAGTGATGTTGAACATCTTTTCATGTGCTTGTTGGTTTATATATCTTCTTTGGAGACATGTCTCCTCAAGTCATTTGCCTATTTTTTAACTGGACTGTTGGTTTTATTCTTACAGTTTTAGAAGCTCTCTCTATATTCTGGATATTAATCCTTTATTTGTTATGTGATTTGCAAATATTTTCTCCTGCCACAGTTTTTTTTTTTTTTTTTTTTTTTTTTTTGAGACAGAGTCTCACTTTATTGCCCAGGCTAGAGTGAGTGCCGTGGCGTCAGCCTAGCTCACAGCAACCTCAAACTCCTGGGCTCAAGCAATCCTACTGCCTCAGCCTCCCAAGTAGCTGGGACTACAGGCATGTGCCACCATGCCCGGCTAATTTTTTCTATATATATTAGTTGGCCAATTAATTTCTTTCTATTTATAGTAGAGATGGGGTCTCGCTCTTGCTCAGGCTGGTCTCGAACTCCTGAGCTCAAACGATCCACCCACCTCGGCCTCCCAGAGAGCTAGGATTACAGGCTTGAGCCACCGCGCCAGGCCCTGCCACAGTTTTGATTACTATGGCTATGCAGTAAGTTTTGAAATAAGGAAGTGTGAGTCCTCCAACATTGTTCTTCAGAATTGAAAGCAGTGACACAAACAGCTATTTATATATCTATGGTTAAAGCAGCATTGTATATAACAGCCAAAGAGCAGAAACAACCTAAATGTTCATGGACAAATGAATGGATAAACAAAATGTGCTGTGTGTGTGTGTGTGTGTGTGTGTGTGCGCGCTGGATCATATCGAAATTCCAATTTTAGGGGGAACTGCCCTACTATTATTGTGTGTGTGTGTGTGTGTGTGTGTGTATATATATATATATATAAAATGAAGGATGTTTGGACACTAGAACACAGACGAATCTTGAAGACTTTAGGCTAAATGAAATAAGCTCATCACAAAAGAACAAATACTGTATGATTCCACTCATATGAGGCACTTAGAGTATTCAAATTCATAGAGATAGAAAGTAAAATGGTGGTTGCCAGGGGCTGGGATAGAGAAAATGGGGAATTACTGTTTGATGGGTATAGTGTTTCGGTTTTGCAAAATGAACAAAGTTCTGGTGATAGATGACCACGTGGTGCTGGTTGCACAACAATGTGAATGTACTTAAGACCCCTGAACTGTATGCTTAAAAATGGTTAAAATGGTAAATTTTGTGTTATATATATTTTACCACAATTTTTTAAAAAACACATTAATTAAGCACTGAGGGGGAAAAGACATATTAAACATTTTCTTTGTCCAGTTTTGCCACCTGTGTACTTTTAGAAAACAAAGGAATATTGTAATACCAGGAGCAATTTAAAGTACCTGACACTCCAAGTAGAAGAAAGAAAAACACTTAAAGCTACTAACAATCCTTTAAAAATATGTTTTAATACATATGCTAGAAAAAAAAGGTTTACATCAACCTATTAAGAACTGTTTTCACTCCAAATTCCTCAAACAGTTAAGACATCTTACAATTTATATCTGGTACTCAATCTGCTTTTTTGAAGTCATAAATACATACACTTCAAGAGGGGAAATAAATCATGTACATATTCCATTTTCCTAAGGAATTTTTTTCATGAATTTTACCAAGTTTTTCTTCGGTAAAATTAGCTTCAACTGCCCAGAGGCCAAAGCCCTGTCTCACAGACTGCCACTCTTCAGTGGAACCCTGACACTAAATCCAAGAGTAGGAATATCACCCACATAGCCCTATCTTTGCAACAGGAACATATAAAGGGAGGGTCACTTTTTCTGTTGAAGATGTTAATGTCATAATCCATGAAAAAGTATAAAAGATCACTCAAAAGATTTTGCTTACAGCCCTCAACTTTAAAATTCATTATGCGTTTCTTGCTCTTACCCTATAATCCTATCTTTCTCTCTTCGATAAACCTCATTTTCGTGCTCGCCTAAAAAAATAAATAAATAAAATTCAGTATACTAGAAAGGTGACTTCTTAAGAAAAAGTGCCATGGTTCTAAGATGATATAATAATTGTCATATTCAAAAAACTTCTAAACGTAAAAGGAAATCAAAGCATAAAAAAATTGTGTTCCTCCTTTTTAAAAATAAATAAAAGCACAAGGATAACCTGAGTGTGTATGCTGGAAAGATCCGTGAGGACCATCTGGTCCTTTCCCTTCCATTCACTAATGAGGACACTGAGACCCAAAGTCAACTCCCAAATATTGGTATATCATAGACGAAACTTGCCTTCTCCAATGCCTGTCCTAGTTTTCCTTCCTGACTTCAGTGTATTAAAGTATCTGGTTATACAATTTCTGTGATGTTTACATAAGAAAACAAGTAAGTGGTTATATTAGTTTTCCCAAGTGGTTATGACAGGCCACACTTGTGGTGCAAAGGAATGAATACAGTAATGGAAAAACATCAAGTTCCATGAAAAGACAGATGGTTAGGCCTGTTGACTAATTCAGCAAGTCCTCTGCTGTGGCTTTTCTCACCTCATTTTCATCCAATAAGTGGGCCAAATATAGTCTAAGAACCACAGCCAAACAATGCCTATATCAGTACAGAATAGCATTAAATAAAAACACCTTGAATCTGACACACCAAAGTCTTATTTGAATGAAACACACACACTGTCTCTCTGTGAGTGAATGACAGTAATGAGGACAATTTTGCATATGACGTGGACTCTGTCTCATTACTTACAAAAATGAAAGCAGGTATGGCATTTGGCATTAAAGTACACATACCCTACAATCGACCACCTTCAACTGCCCTCTCCTATCCTCACTTCCTCCATCCTCCTCCTCCTAGTTCTAACTGTTGCTCCTGATCTCGTTGCCTAAAGAGGTTAAACCTGCCATTTGGTACACATGTGCTGACGGGATATACTATTCTATTTCTTTTCATTTTCGAAGCACTCATATTATTTTGTCCTATCAAAAGATGGGGAAGGAGAAGAGAATCAGTTCAGTGTTGCTAAACCTACACTCATCTGGATCATCAAGAATAAAAATAGCTCTATGTCTCCCTCCCTCTTTTTATAGCATTGCCTCTAATTATGTAATTCTTTCTTTTTTATATTAAGCAGTATTCAGCTTTACAGTATTATGTCAGTAACCCGCACCGCAACCCTTCAAATTCTATCTTCTGATGGAATATAAAATGTTTCACAGCAGTTCCAGAAGAATACTGGTACAATGCCAATAGGGATGGTCTCATTTCAAAGTGTAGGCTGCCACCTACTGACCATGCCCTCTTCCAACTCAACACTCAGTTCTCCCCACAAAGCTAACTGATTCCTCACAAGAAGTTTTCTTTACGAAGTCATTTAATGCAATGTAATGACTTTGTTGTTGTATTGAGCTACAGCAATATAATCTTTTAATTATTTTAAATACAAATTCTCTTAACTTAAAAAAATAATGCTAAGCAGACATATTTCTGTATAGTAAAAATTCCTCACCTGTACTCAAAACAGCAGAGAATTTTTTTTAAGTATGTGAGTTTTTTAACTATGCAAGAAAAATTTATTTTAATACATATTTCTCTTCACTATTTCCTTTATTCTTCAATTCTGAAAATAGATAACTCACTCTCATTGGAGAGTGGTGGTGATTAACTGTTCATCTTGATCAACATCAACCTGGAATTATAAAAGTTTGAATTCAGTCCTAAAGCTGTCAAAAATTCACAGCAGCTGCTGACAATAAAGCCAAAAGAGTTAATTAACCATTGATTAGCTCAGACCCCTGCCATGTAGACAGAAATCTGCAGGTGCCCTCTTAGAGTCCTGGACTTTTGCAAGTAAGAGTGAGTTTCTCCCTGTTTTAACCTATTTGCTAAGAAAAAAAAAATCAAACCAACCCAAACAGTTAAAGGGAGATAAGGAAATCTGCTTTCTGAGACAGTAGGCCACTGTCTTAGTAAGAGAGCAAAGGGCAAATTCACTCAACAACAATCACTTAATATTAATAACTACTGCCTGACACAAAATTAGGTGCTAGAGATGCACAGATAGCTTAAAGATCTGTTGCCTCTGAGAAGCTGTCTGGTGTGGAGATACAGTAAGGAGACTATTACAATATAACTTGCAAAATTTGAAAGATGTAGTCTGACCAGTGATAAAGTAGTGCCTGAGACTGCTTGAAGAGTAAGAAAGAGCTTCACAGAGGGGTGTTTTGAAGAAGAAATTATAGTCTGCCTGGTAGTCAGATGAAGAAGAGAGCTCTAGATAGCATATGCAAATGAAGAGAGGTGGAAAAGAGCAGAGGGCTTAGGGGAAACAGCAATATAACATTAGCAAAAAAATAAAGGGAATGGGGTCAAGTAGCTACTTAAGTAGATCTCAAAATCTTCTGTATATTCTGCTAAGAAATGTGCATTTTAGAATGATCCCACTGGCAACAAGATAGAGAATAGATTGGAGGAGGATGAGACTAAAGGAAGGGTGATTACTAAGAAAAGAAATGAAACTCTCCGGGCAGAGAAAATGAAATATCTGAAGTACCAGGGCAGTAGGAATGGAAAGGAAGGGCCAGATCATAAATAAACTATGAAGATAAAATTGTAGGACTTAGCTGAATGTGGGGGATGATGAAAAAGAAAGACACGAGGATCTCCCCAGCTTTCTGGCTTAGGTAACTGAATAGATGGTGAGATATTCACAAAATAGGAAATGCAACAGGAGTTATGGATTTGCTGGGTAACTATACTGAATTTAGCTTTGGAACTTCTGAGTTTGAAGTGGCTGTGGAACATCAAGGTGAAGAGTGCAGTAGAATACTGAATGTCTCAATCTGAAGCTCAGGACAGAGGTCTGAACTAGAGCTAGAAATTCAGAAGTCACTAGTGAGTGAACAGCAGGTAGCATGAATAAAATGGCCCAGACAGAATGGGTACAGTAATGCCATGGATGAGAACCTGGGCAGATAGCCAAAGAGGACTCACCAATTTAAATGAGCACACAGCGTGCTACCACGCTGAGCCAGGCAAGACAGACCAGTGAAGGCTAAAAGTGCTCAGCGGCATAGCTGCACCACATATAGAAAAGGTTATGTTACAAAGTATAATTCTATGTTTGAAATACTAGGTAATATATATAAACATGTTCAAATACACTCTAGAAGTATATATACTGAGGTTTGTACAGCGGCAATCTCTAGAAATATGAGCACGTTTTCTTTTCTTTATGATTTTCTGTCCTTTCCAAATTTTCTATGGTGTATATGCATTACTTTTAAAATCAAATGTGTAAAGAATTTTAACATTTTTTTAAAGATACAAAAGTTTGTAGGAGTCTGAAAGAGAATAAAGATAATATTTTGCCCAATTATCTCAAACTCTCAGCACATATTAGACAGAAATAGACAGCTAGGAGAAAGCACAGGGACTAGACTGAGAAACTCAACCTGCTATAAATGGAAGAGAAAAGAATGAGCTGGAAGTTCCTAATAAGTGAGAAGCAACATGCTATGGTTTCTTGGATTCAAGTATAATATATTAATAACCTCAGAGATAGTAGAACAGGAAAAGAGACAATTAAAAAAACAATCTTAAAGACCCTCCTCACCCTGTACAAACATATAAGCATTAAAGGGCAATGGCAAAGGTAAGAAGAAGGGGAGATGCCAACTCCTCCTAACCCTGACATAACTGCTCTGCTGACTTCTAAATTAGATAAGACTGAGAGAAGAAATAAAAGTCAAAAGCACATCAAAGGTATCCCTATCAGTAAGGGGTCAAAATTCATTCCTTACACAGTAAGTCAAAGGAGTGGGAATTCAAAGATGAGCCAAAACACATTCTGATGGTTCCGAGTCTAATTGAGTCAAATAAAATTAGTAAAACCAACAGGTAGAAATGCTAGGCATGCCAGGCAAAAGACAGATCAGGTGGGATAAAACAGATAGGAAGGGTAGCATGACGGTTCATTACATGTCTACTTGGCTAGACTATGGTCCCTAGTTATTTAGCCAAGCACAAGTCTAGATACTGCTGTGAAGGCATTTTTTAGATGTGATTAACATTTAAATCAGTAAATTTTGAGTAAAGCAGATTACCTTTTAAAATGTGAGTGGGGCTCATCCAATCTATTTAAGGCCTTAAGAGAAAAGATTGAGCTTTCCAACCAAAAAGGAATTCAGCCTCAAGACTAAAACATAGAAAACCTGCCTGAGTTTCCGCCCAGCCAGAGAGCCTGCCAGTTTGCCCTATGGACTTGCCAGCCCCCGCATTGCATGAGCCAATTCCTTAAAAAATAAATCTCTCTCTCTCTCTCTTCCCCACCCCTGCAAGATGAAAGCCATTAACAGACAGCAACAAGCAGAATCTTGATCCAGAGGCAATGGAATTGAAACTGGCTAAGGCAAGCAGCCATAAGACACCAAAGGTTCTTGGACAGAAGAATGACACAATAAACAAATACATTTAATGAAGATTATTCTAGAATCTATAATATGTATAATATGAACTAGATCAGAGGAATGCTAGAGTTATAACACATTTGGAGAAACTTAAGCCAAAGGATTCTGCAGGTAGCTATGAAAGTGAAAAGGAACACATCCATACAATGAGGATATAGCAAACAACGTAACATGCATATTCTGTATTTTCAGGATCTTGAAGTAAAAGTTCTATAGGAATATTGTCCATACAGGTATTAACTTACCATATTTGTCTCGCAAACCAACCGTGCATCTAAAGACTCCACCAAAGGCAACATCTTCACCAAATATTACTGAAAAACAGTATTTAGAGAACATATTTAATAATCCCTAAATAATACAATGAGAAATAAGTAATTTAAATATTTACATTTTAAATCATAAAACAGAAACAGGCCATAGATCTAGATCAAGGATTTTCAACTCCTACATTATTGACATTTTAGACCAGATAACTCTTTTGTGGGGGTCTGTCCTGTGCATTGTCAATATATAGCAGCACCCCTGGTCTCTACACACTGGATGACCGTTTCTCAACACGCACACAGCTGTGACAAAAGTGTATGCACTTACACTGTTAAATGCAAGGTGAGTTGGATGGGGGAACTATTTACTATTTCTCAACCCCAGTTGAGAAAGAACCACTCATATAGAATCTCATCTTGTTTCACTCATGAAGAAAATGAGGCTAGAGCACTCATTCCAGAGAAGTCGGAAAGTGCCTGGCCAAGTCAGAAAACTAGAGGCAAAACTGTGACTCACACTCCAGGCTCCCAGGCCGTTGGTATCTCCTTAGACATAGTGCATGATAAGGGTCAGCCCTTATCATAAGGACAGGTGAAGGAAAGAGCTGAAGGAAAAGCATCCCAAGCTAAGGGAATGGTCACAAATAAGAAAGGGATTTACATTGTGTGAAACAAAAAGGAGGCAAGTATGGTGGGACATACTGAGCAAGGCAAAGAATTAAGTGGAAACTGAGAGGAGCTTTACAGCAAGACAAGGAAAATAAAACAGGGATGTTCATAGAGCTGAACCCTAGTACCATGAATGTACCTAACCAATTTGTTGGACCTTGAGAAAACAACACATCCTTCTCTATAAATTTACTCATCTAGTTCAATCATTCTCAGCATTCAAAACAACACAACATCTACGCATCCTCTTGTCCAGCTCTCACTTTCCCCTAAAAAATAACCTGTTTCTCACTTAACCTTACAACTACAAATTCCCAAGTGGAAGCCCATGGTATAGTAAATATATATGTAAATATGCATGTAAGTTATTTGTAAATATATGTATGAAGGAGTGAAGGAACGTGCCATCCTCAAATAAGCCAGATTGTTATACTGATTATTTCAAGTTAAAAATATTGGAGAACTTGTAGGTTCAGAAAGGGTGAGCATGCAGCAAGCAATAAAGATTCCTCTGGGAGGAGTACTCCCTTCACACCAGGGAGAGAAGGTAACCCTTACCACCAAAGAGTTGGAATTGGAGGCTGCAGCAGACCTGAATAAACATAGTTAAGGCAGTAATCCTTATCTTTCACCTGTTTTACCCCTACCCCCCTATATCTCCTAGTTTCTCCCATGACTCTCCTAGAAAATGTATTGCCCTGAGCCAGATTTTCTTTGTCCTGTCATTTTTTCTTAAACTTGTACTCTTTGCCTAAAAAATATAAAAGCATCTTGCTTTGGCCACTTCTTCAGACTTGACTCTCTTGCGACGATCCCTATGTACATGTAAAACTAATAAACGTGTATGCCTTTCTCTTGTTAGTCTGCCTGGTGTCCATCTGGTTTCCAGATCCAGCTGAAGAACCCACTAAGAGCTAAGATGGGTGTTGGAGGTGACCTCTGGCTCCCCTACAGAAACTGGCAGCCAGCATGGGGCCATCTTTACCACCGTGATCTTTACCACCGTGATCTTGGACCTCTGACCAGAGAGGCTGCAGAGGTAAGATTTCTCACCATCAGATTCCTGGATCTCTGCTGTGGGGGCAAGAGAGGTAAGACCCTCTCCTCTCTAAACTGAGTATGACAAGAGAAAACATTTGAGAACTAGTTCCTTGGGTAAAAGGCAATTTTTGGTGTTTTATGAGTACATTAGATTTCTATTTGATCCTTTCGATCTCAAAGATAGTCTTTGTCTTCCTTTGTCTTTTTGTGTCGTTTGTCATAAGGACAGGAATCACAGGTTAAAGATCAAGGCATAAGTCCATGTAAATATGCTGTTCAAACCGCCTCCACAGACTGGCAAGTTTACGGTTCTCATCAGTTCCAGCATCTACCTTGACAAACTGTGGAGCCCTGAAACAAAAAATAAATAGAGGAGGTTCCCCTCTCGTCTTGCTTTGTGTCCTGAGAGATTGGCTTTGTGACCAAAGTGGACACCCTCCCTGGTTTCTGCCACCCAAAAGGGCACAAAGTGTCAGTTATTTGTCAGGCAGGTAGTCTGAAATGACTGGGGACTCGAGACATGTAAGATATTAAGCGGTGCCCTCTTTGTCCATATGTGTCAAGCTCTCAGAGAGTTTTGTCCTAAGAGGCCAATCCATAAAGGGCTTTTCCCCTTTTAACCTTGTTGCCTGGATTTGTGCTGGGAAACTCCCACCCCAGGACTACCTGCCTGCTGTCTCAGACAAGCAGGTTGGTGACTGAAGCTGTCTCACATTCTGTGAGAGACTGGAGACAATGTTTATACGAATACTTCATATTAATTGCCTGTGGCAACAAAAATTCTCTACTTTCTTAGTCTATTTCTGAGAGTGAATTTTTTTGGATCATGAGGGCTGCATTTTCTGCACTCATACCAGGAACGCACCTTGTGTCCCTGGTAAAGATTTATTCAGGCCGGGCGCGGTGGCTCAAGCCTGTAATCCTAGCACTCTGGGAGGCCAAGGTGGGCGGATCATTTGAGCTCAGGAGTTCGAGACCAGCCTGAGCAAGAGCGAGACCCCATCTCTACTATAAATAGAAAGAAATTAATTGGCCAACTAATATATATAGAAAAAATTAGCCGGGCATGGTGGCACATGCCTGTAGTCCCAGCTACTTGGGAGGCTGAGGCAGCAGGATTGCTTGAGCCCAGGAGTTTGAGGTTGCTGTGAGCTAGGCTGACGCCACGGCACTCACTCTAGCCTGGGCAATAAAGTGAGACTCTGTCTCAAAAAAA
>VSMD01081258.1:0-20880 GCA_008750895.1 Mirza zaza | reverse complement strand
ACAGGACACAGACAGATCTATGTTTAAATCCAATTTCTCCATTTACCTCCTATGTGACTTTGGACATGTTACTTAACATCTTTGTCTCTCAGTGCTTCTGTATTTAAAAAAACACTATTGTTAACATCAACCCTGCAGATTTTCAAACTTTTTAGCACTTGATATTCTTAATAAATTGTAGCTATTTTGTAAACTCAAAATCATAATAATACCACAGAAAGTTTAGGAAACCAAGCAATGAATCATTTACCATTCCACTCACCAATTCTATAAAAAATTTATTTCCAGCTTTTAACAACAAAATACATAGTTGTCATCATAGGGTGCGTGTCTTTTTTAATACTATTTATTTTCACTGTTTCATAGCGTATTCATGATTATCATTTTATTGATTGCACAAAAGCGCAGCAGGTAGATTTTACATAATTTACTTAACTCTATTCACTTATTGTTATCTTTAGAATACTTCTGGGGCAGTGGTTTCGGGTTGAATCCCACAATCCTTAATAGACATTTCCTACAGCCAATAGAAGCTGTAGGAAAATAACATTTTCTTATATGATTTAGAATGTTGCTTTCGCAAGTATCTACACTTATGGAAACAAAATATAAATATAGGTGAACAAGTTTCTGGGGATCAGGTATCCCAAGAAAAACCTTGGATAAAAATTAAGAGGACCTGTATTTTTTATACAGGTCCTCTTAATTCCAAAATGCTGTAAATAACTTTGTTAAGGACCACATCCAAGATTAAGCTCCTAAGATCCCCTTGTGGCTTCGTCCTATTATGAAGTAATTTTTACTGCTGTTCACTTGATATAGGTGAATGTTTCTCCAAAGAAACACTTCAGAAACTTTCCAATTTTAGGATGCCCAGGGCCCCTCCTCAGACCAATTGAATCAGAATTTCCGGGAAAAGAACCTGAGTGTGGGTATTTTTCAAGTTCTTTGAATGATTCTGGTGGACAACTAGATGGAGAAACATTGTGGGGCCTGAGACCAGAAAAAGATTCCCCTATTCTACCCAGCTCTTTTGCAGACAAGATGAGAGGATTTTTAAAAAGACCCATGCTGTTTCCCCTGAAACTCAGCTTCAGGCCAAGTTTCGGGTCTCAAAGGAGAGACTATTTGCCCTGACACCAATACAGTACTGTTTTCCTGCCAAGTAAGCTGCCTCCATGAGTGGTCTGCAGCTAAAAGAACAACTTCATTCTTTCCTGTATTTTCCTAATCTATAATTGGCCAGAAATATGATGCCTCAATTAATTTGCTATGTTCTGAATATGTCCTGGATTGCTCATCATTAGGAAAATAGATCCCTGGATACCTTAAAAAGGAACCCTCACTTAATGCATTTCTGCAAGTATAATAGATTAATTTAAGAAAATTCTGTAGGTTCATGGTATTTATTATTTTGGTAATAGGGCCAAAAGTATTAATAATAAATCTTGATATCTAAAAGAGGTATAATACTAAAACTGAAATAGGCTTTCCATTTTTATTAAATTGTTATTAGCTCTCTGATTTCCTTCAAGATAACTTAAATTCCTACACATCCTGAAATGGTCAGTGTTTGCTACTTTGTAAGGAGTTCATTAATGCTATCCACTGATAGCCCATACTTTTGGTTAGCATACAGTAGGAAATAAAGAAATACATGATGAATGAATGAATGATAAGGTAGATGAACACTTTGAATTTTTCACTGTCACATTTTGAGTATCAAAAGCATGATATTAAAGCATTTTAAAATACACTCAGACACTTAACCAAAACTTAGTTGACAATCTTCAGCCAAATTGCACATTTTCTGTCTCTTTACCTGTGAGCAGAATATTATGTATACTTCTTTTCTGGATGTGTCTACCAGTTTTAGCAAGCTTGAGACCTCCAACTCATTCATAAATGGATCCTGGCTTCCCCAGATCATTGTGGCAAGTCAATCCTTATTAAAACAGTATTAACACAATGTCTAATTAAAGGAAAAGTGTGTTCATTAAAGTGCAATGAATATTTAAAGTAGTTGCAGCTACATAAGAGCCATAACAATCTAAGCGCCCTTCTTGGGTCAGTAGAAAGCTTTTCCATTAGCAGCCCAGTGGGTTCACAAATCATACACTCCTTCTCTTATTATTTTTAAATGGCAATTATAAATCACTTGATACACGAGGTGAAAGGGTGTCTTCCCAGTCCATGTGAATGATGTGTTGTGCACCACTGGGCACTAGCAGCTGGAAATTATACATTACAGAAAGAGAGCCAAACATTTGGTACCCCATGACCATCTTTGTATTAAATACTTTATCTTTGACAAGAAGGTAAAAGCACTTTACAAAGTTGAATCTACACCCACCTTATATTTTGCAGAGCCATATAAAATAGGGCATTAACTCCTCTTCTATTTACTGCTTTAAAAAACGTTAAGGAATGGTGACATACCTCAAAAGAGTTTAATATAAGCATCATGTGTTGTGCATATAGTTTCACAAGTCTGCATCCATGGAAATTTTGGAAGGTTGTATAATCTACACACTTCAAAAAGCCCTGTTATATGTAAAGTTCCTCGGTAGCTTGCTATCTAATGTCTCTCTAGAAGAAAATTATTCCTCATATCTGTTTAAAACAAGGTATTGCTATTTGTTCTTCCTCCAGTGAAGAAGGAGAACCTTGGTCATGCCTATATTTTTTGAACCGTCCTCTACCCGTGACCTTGTAAATGGCAATTATATTTTCTTAGTCTGGATAAAATATCTCTTGCCCATGGACCTCATTCTCAACCTCTCACCCTTTTTTATTTTTAGCACCTGACACATTAAACTTTTAAGTTCAAGAAACTGATGCATGGTATAGGTTTTAAATACATATGAAGTATTCCTTATAAAGATATCCAAGTATCTTCCCTGCTCCGAACTTTCTTCTCCTTATATTTACCTTATTCTTATAAATAACATTTCTCAAAAGAGATTTATTCCATGTTTACATTGTTTCAGACATTGTGCCAGGCACTGGGGTTACAGGAACTGGACCTACAGAGATAACTCATAGGCTTTCTTTTCCAGAAACCTACAATCTAGTGAGAAAGGAAAATAATAAGTGAATAGGAAATTAGCAACACAGCCTGGTAACTTGAATCTTAAAACTCAGCCCCAAATGATCAAGAGCTCTAAATAATCCAGAATTGGTGCTACATCAGATTCAGCCTCCTCAAGAGCTCTATAATAAAAAAAAAAAAAAAAAAAAAATAGGCTTTACTGCTGGGGGAAATCTTTCAGAGCTCCTTATTTCAATTGGTAATAAATGTTTTCTTTTTCAAAATGTATTCATTAAAATTAAGGTCAATGAAGAGCTGCTCTCTGTAAGCAGGGAACTATTTTGCTATGATCAGTTACTCTGAAGGTTATGAAGTCAGCATAAAAATCCCAATAATGCTATGGACTCAAAAAATTAATACAAAGCAGGAAAAATTTTATGGGTATGGACCAAGAAATATCAAGATGAAAAAACATGAGGGTTATTAATCATCCACAGGACCTGGCCGGAAGATTGTTGAATAGTGGAAGTTTCCATGATCCCAAAAATTATCTTACCTTCTGGTCTTTCCTCCCTGGTGTGTGATAACTATTAAGATAACTGTGGGATATAAGTGAAGTATATTATACAAATCTAAGGCTTCTCTTATAAACAATGAAACATCCACAGCTAAGATGGTGAAATTATGAAGCACCCACAGAAAAGATATTGAGCATTTGTAATAAGGACAAAGAATAAAGAGTTAATTCCTGTATTTTGGCGGGGAGAGGGAATATCTGGTTTAATAAACATCTCTGACTTGGGTGGTAAATCAACATTTTTATTCCCAATAAATAAATGAGTCATTTTTATATCTTTAACAAATGTTTACATTAAATATTTCTGGAACAGGATGGATAAAAGTAATCAACAAAAACAATCTCACAATTTACTGATCAAAAGATTATTTGATATACGTTCTCGAGAATTAATGTCTATCTACAAATTGTAGGACTCCAAGTCTCTGCGTTAAGAAACATAAAATGGAAAAGTGCCTTCTTTTCTTTTTTCATAAGGATTCTTTGTACCTAGCAAAGTGAAATGCAGCATTAAATAAGTGCCCAAATAATTCAATTATTATGGGTGGAAAAACCTAGATATTGTTATCTGTCATATGACAATACTTTTGTTTTACTTTAGTTATCTCAGTAATTATGACAGTCCTCTGTTTTGTTGTTGTTAAATTTGTTTGTTTACTTTAATGCAGACATAGTAAGGCTGCAGGTTTGGGAAGCCTCTTTCTTTAAATTTTTTGAAGATAGAGATTGATCAAGTTATGTCTAATGTGGATCCATGAAAGCAGTTCTACCATGTAATAATGGCTATGTGTGCTCCATGGGCCAAGTGCTCCATGTCACTTGGAGCAGACACTGCTCCAAATAACAAGCACAAACTCATTTGGTTGTCACCAATAGCCCAAGGAGAACACTACTTTATATTATGCTCATTTTTACCATGAGAAAACTGAGGCACAGATGGTTAAATAACTTGTTAAAGTGCACTCAGAGTGGATGGAGCTAGGAATCTTACTGCAATACCTACATTCTTACTCATTCCTAAACCACTGACCAGCTATATAAGTCCCCCAATCTTTAGTTTGGTTGCATATAATAAAGTTATTCCTGTTGCTTTTCAGGGGAAACTCAAGATTAAAAGTGGAAAAGGATTGACTGTATCATCAAATTCATCCTCACTCAGAACTAATAAAGGTAGATTCCCTATAGCATTTTTCCAGAAGCAATTTAGTCAGTTTTATTAAGTTCAATTTATGTGCACCTCATTTAATTGATCGAATTTCTGCCACTTTTCTTGGAATACTTCTCTAAAGCTCTAATAAACCTGGCTAATATCATGACACTTCTCTATTATAAAACTATTTCTCTTTATTATATTCCATTATTCCTTTTTTTTATTAACAACATAGAATGACCTGCCATAATTCTTCTTTTTCTAATAAGTCATGTTGATATCTAGTTTTTATGGAGGCCAGAAATCAAAATCCACACCTTGGCTTTGTAGAATAGAAATCATTGTAAACAAAAATATATTTTATATAGTTTTATGCTGACATCTTTCTGCCACAAATTTAGACTGGGGAAAACTGACAACCAAAGTCTTTCTAATTTTATGTAGTAAACACTACTTTGAGAGTACCTAGAATATATGACGATATGGTGAATAAACATTTATGGAGTCCTTACTGTGTACAAGATAATAATGGATTGTCTGTTACTGAAGCAGTATGAAAGAGTATCCCAACCAGCAGGGAATTTACAACTTATTTGACATGTCATATATAAAAAGTGAGTCTATAAGGCAGTAAATGCCCAATGCAGACTACTTGCTATAGATAAGAGTTCATAGAAACAATGGATCACCTTTATCTTTTCCTAAGGTTTTTCAGATGTAGTAGGATTTGAGTTCCTTCCAAAAATGAAGGTTGGAATCAGATGAAGAAATATAGGGAGAGCACTTTAGACAAAGGAAGAACCAGTCTTCAGAGTATGCTCACTTGGGAAGTATATCAGCATTTTTTCATCCTCATTAAACAAATGTGAGAATTGTTTTACTTCCTAAAACTTGGCCAGGTAGACTAATTAGAATCATAGAAAGTCCTCTTGAAACAGTTCATTATAGAACCCTCAAGCATTCCAGAACTCAAAAAAAAATTGTTAATTTTCTGGGTCAGGGTTTCTTAACCTTGGCACTATTAGTATTCTAGACAATTCTTTGTTGCAGAGCTGTCCTGTGCATTGTAGGATGTTTAGCAGCATCTCTGGCCTCTACCCACTAGACGCTAATGGCATCTTTCTCCTTCCTCCAGGTGTGAAAAGCAAAGAAACAAAAGTCTCTAGACATTGCCAAATGTCCCCTTTAGTATAAAATTGCTCCACTGAAAACAACTGCTCTATTTCTGTGAACATTGAGGGAAACAGTTCTCTCCAATTTCTCTCCTCCTTCTGTAACACAAGCTATCAGGAACGTTGTCTTTGTACCTCACCTAAATCCTTCATATTGCATGTTGCCAGTCATCTTTTTCAGTGGTCTTGGAGTATGTGCCTTCCATTTCAGAAGTACTCGGTCCACTTGGCAGCAAGCTGGGCTCTGATCTCTGAAGAATTTCTAGGATGCCCAGAGAAAGCCACTAAGAAATGCTCCCTGATATCTATTCTCCACTGAGGAAAAACTCCCTAGGCTTGTTCACTTGTCAAAATTGTAGTCCTGTTTAGATTAGAAACCTATTTCCATTGTAAATCCTGTTGGTCTGGGGAGCTCAGCATTTAGGAGAGAGCACAGCTGGTGCTTCCTGGATGTTAAATAATTCATCTTCCTCATTTTGGATAGTCAGAAACAGCGAGCTGAGATGCTAAATCCTCAGTAATATTGCAAAACCTAGTCACTGGCACTAAGGAGGGAAAAGGCCTACTAAATCACAGAAGCCATCTTCCACAGCTTTAGAAGAAGGTGTAGAGAGAATTCTATTAGCTGACTTGAGTTTTCTGCGTTTTGGTAACATGGGGAAGATAGGTTCCCTGGGAGAATTTGATGAAACCCAGTTAAGCAAAATCAGCCTGTCATATGCATTCTTTTTATATTGCCCTACCTGTGTCACTCATATATACCATTTATTTTCAACTGAAATATTTTGACCTTTCTAAAAAAATATTTTCCCCAGAAATAGAGGATAATCATGGAAATGGGGAGCCACCTGCTCAATGCAGTTTGTAAAAAATAGATGACATTTGAGCGACTGCTTGGTGATGTATAGTCTCATTAAAGTTTTTATTGTCACGCTTGACTATTGGATAATCTATTTTAGTCCAAAGACCTATCGCCTGTTTTAAGCACATCTTGGATTTTCATGTCACTCTGGGAGCCACATTAAATTCTCCAGAATGCTTGGCTTCTACAACAGTGTTCCCTAGTAGCTCATTCGCAATTTTTCAGGTAACCAGTAATGTCTTAGAACTTCTATTTCTATTCCTTGAAAGAGGTAACATTATTACCAGAATGCTTATTTTATACCTTGATGAGACAATGTTCTTTTGCATGTATGACAGAGTCTGTATGCAGGCTGCTACATCTGTATGTTCCTATCTTAGTCATCTCAAGCTGCTATAACAAAAAATTCCATTGACAGAGTGACTTACTAAAAAACAAAGATTTATTGCTCATGGTTCTAGAGGCTGGGGAGTTCAAGATTAAGGCACTGGCATATTCAGTGTCTGGTATGGTCCTGGCTTCCTAATGCATAGACATGGCCTTTATCTCTCTATGTCCTCACATGGTGGAAGGGACAAGGGAGCTCTCCAGGGTCTGTGTTATAAGCACATTAATCTCATTCATGGCGCTCCACTCTCATGACTTAATCACCTCCCAAAGACCCTCATCCCCAAATACCATCATATTGGAAATTATGATCTTAACATACTAATTTGGGAGACAACACAAATATTCAGTCCATCGCAGCTCAGTTAAACCAAATTGCATTGATCATGGGGCTCTAATGAGAATTTACAATGCTGAGTGATCTCAGAAACCTTTATATTTCAACATATTCTGCTTAACTGGTTGATGCCATATGACATTAACAACCAAACAAAATTTTCCATTGGTCAAGCTCTGTAGTTTTGCATCTAGCTCTACTGAGAGTAAACGTAGACAAAGTTAAAAGGTAATAATAGAAGTCTGCATGAAACCATTGTCATGGCAATGCAAGTTTCTAAAAGATAATTTAGTTCTTTATCCAGGGAGATTTTCTCAGGGTATATAAATAGACAAAAATTGAATTTCCCAACTGGCCAGGTGTGGTTTGTAACAGCTATGTTCTTTTGAAAAAGGCACTATAGTCCTTAGAATGAGAGAAGGGAAGAGAGGGAGAGTTCTAGCAAATACGATCTCAATTTTAGTTCATTTATTAAACTCTTTCCTCATCCCATAAGAACAAAGGGGGGAAAAAACCACTCTGATGATTGGACCCACGGGCCAGGCAGCCCAATATTCAGGCTCTGATAGTGAATCCAAGATATTGCAAGCAATATTCAGTTTATGGCTGTGATGCCCTGGAAGGTTTTATGAGCATCCACGCTATTTCTTTCTTCATGATGTTTTCTTCAGAAGTTAGGGATGTAACCTGAGCTACTGTGGCTCAATAACACAGACTGCTTTAATATACCCCAAAGAGGAACATTTAATTCAAACGGGCCTCAATTTTATTATGTTTCAGAGATGTCTTCCTTGGGAAACCTCGTTTTATGTGCATTTTATTTCATTTGAAAATTGACAAGTTGTATCCTAAATCACATGCTTTGCTGCATGATAAGATATGCATTATTAAACAAGTTGCAAGATGTTTTAAAAATCAAAATAATTGAGAAAGTTATTCCAGTATAATATCAGTAAGTGTAGAAGTATGCAATGGAAGGAAAATAAAAATTGCTGGAATAGGTTAAAATAAGGGTCCCTGAATATAATATAGGTAATATAGTTAATATATGTGTTTATAACTAATATTAAAAGGTAGAAAAGAGTCAATCCATCCTATTAAGTAAATGTATATTTGCTTCATTTAAAATGAAATCGTGGTGCTGGGAATATAACTGACACTTTTAAATCTGTCGAAATCCATTCAAAGAAGACTGAGATTTCACTCAAAAAGCTTTGTAGGAACAGAGCCTCCTCACATTGCTGCTTGCATCGTGAATTATAGCAATGAGTGGGGTAAGAAGATTTAAACGTGGGTGATTGTCTGGGAGTTAGTGGCCTGACAATATGGAAGAAAAAGGTCTTAATCATGAAGGCAAGACATTCGAAAATTAGCAAAAGTAAACTGGTTCAGAGATGGCAAGTTTGGGGATTATTTTCTGATTTGTTCTCCATAGTAATTTATATTCATTTGTCCCCTGGTATTTACTCTCCAATTTTCCCTTTTCATTGGATATCCGAACGTCTGGTTCAAACAAATTTTGAAATAGACAGACTGGCTCAGTCACAACAAAAAGAAGACATAGCAATTATTAAGGATATAGCTAAATATTTTTGGCATAGACTTTAAACGCTTTTTAAAAAATTTGTTCAGCCATTCATTCATTCAGCACACATTTTAGTGAGAATCTCCTATATGCTAGAATCTGTGCTAGACTCTGGGGAAACAAAGATGCATTAAACCCAAGATCTTCCCTCCAAGCTGCAGAGCTCAGTCTCTGGAATCTGACAGACCTTGGATTGCATGCTGGCCTTGTCACATACTAGCTATGTGATACTGGATAAATGACATTATCTCTAAAACTTCCTTATTTTAAAATGGGGATAATGATGGGAACTATCCTATAGATCACTGGAAGGACTAAAATGAGACACACTTTTCAGTGACTATAACAAAATAAAGAATGAGTCAATATTAGCTCTTATGCTCTGAAGAGAAGAAAAATAAATAAAAACAGCACAATAAAATGATAGAGGTCTCTAAAGTGGGAGCACTAGGGATCTCTTGTCACCTTGTGAACAAGAAGAATGAAAACGAAGCATCCTATGCAGGCAGAGACATTGCTGGAATAATCAAAACCTGAAGTTTTAGAAATATTAAAATTCAAGCATTTTTAAATGGAATCAAGGAATAACTGTGTGCTTCATCTCTGCTAAGTTGGAGAAAGGGATGGAATTAAACCATAGTAAAGCATAAGGCATAAGAAAAACTTTGTAACTCTAAAGGTTGTTAGTAAAATTTATCACCACCAAAAATTTACCACCACCAAAAAAAGTTTGTTTTTTTTTTTTAGAAATACGACAGACATGCAGTTGTCTCTCCTGGATGATTTGGATGCAGAGCTGACTAGAGGCAGAAGGGTGAAATCTTTAGGATCTTCCTTTCTTCCTATGATTGATGTAGGGAGGATATGCAGAGTTGACAACTTATAATAAATGATGGCGGCAGAGATAGAAGGGCTGTTGTAAAAAGCTCAGGAGAAATAGGTGGCAGTTATATGTCTATAAGGAATGGGGCATATTCTGTAGCGTGTGCAGCTGCATAGTATTTTGAAGGTTTGATGCAGAAGCACCAAGGTATAAATTCTGCTTGCAAATTCTGCTTAGAGTTGCAGCCTCTAAATTGTATGGTGCCATCGTAGTGAAGCACAACAGCTTTTCAGTTAATAAGATGCTATTTGACAGGATTTTGAGGACTTCATCATTTTGGAATGCATGTCAAAAATATTTGGAGATCTAAACCTCAGAATTTCTATGCTACTCATTTCAATAAAAGGAAACATGACAAAAAATGAGAGTAAGTGAAATTAGAGCAATACACATACCTGTTTTGCTTGCTTTGGACCAGGTGTCAGTAAACTTTTCGATAAAGTTCCAGGCAATACGTAAACAAGTAAGCATGGCTGTGTACCATTAAGACTTTATTTAAAAAAAAAAAAAAAACAAAAAACTGGCAAGGTCCAGATTTGGTTGGTGGTCTGTATATTGCCAACCCCTGCTTTATATTTTTAAAAAAATTCAAAATGATGAATAATATTTTTTCTCTACTGGGTATAAGATACCTCCAGCTCCAAATTTGCATTTTACATCTGTGTTTTCTTTCTGTCTTCAAAAATGTAGCATCTAGAACTGCACTTCGACTAGGAAGACTAAGTTCTGCAAAGAAAATTAGACCAGTGTATTACAGATGTCTCTTACATACTTTCATTCAATTTGGAAGTAATTTTTGGACACCAAAGGAACAGGTGGAGAGAATGTAGTTGCAGATGACAGAGAATACCCTCGTGGTGTGTCAAAACTTTCTGGCAGCAGAGAGTAGAAAATGTAAGATTCTTCCTCTTCGTGCAGTAATCGCTCACATCATGAAACTGCCTCAGGATACAAGTACAAAAATTAAAATACTAATGAAAGTGCATAAAACAGCAGTATTCAACAACAACCCCTCCTCCCCCAAAAGGCTTTTCACGGGGCTCTGTAATGAGGCTCAATTGGGAAAAACAAGGTTCGTATTCTCATTCCTTCCTCCTACTCTCCCCCTCAAACCTCTGCAGTTTTTGCATTCGAGTTCTCATATACCGCAGGCAATTTTACTTTAGATTTTGGATCAAGGGTCTAAGCCTGAAAACTCTGCTTCTGCCTCTGGGTTAAATAGCATCTCTTCTTTAGATTTGCTAGAGCTCTATATAACTTCTACAGCGCATCTGATAAGCTTCATCCCCTCCAGGAGGCAGACAGCCTTGCTTTTATAAATACTTGGCATCTGGAGGCATGTTTTTCATTTTTGAATATTGCTATGAGCTTGGCGCCTATTTTTGGTAGCATTTCTTAGAGACATCGTACATAGTCAGAACAGCGAGCACAGGCAATTTGAATTTAAGGAGTGATAACTTTTTTGAGTTTGCGATTCTATTCATACTTTGCTGTTATAAAGAATGCATTATAGCCAACCTGTGATATAAGCTATCACTCTGATGACTTATATTAACAGTAAGGAAATGTCCAGAAAAGCCAAGTGTGCTCGAGGTAAAACTTTGAGACTAAGACTTTTTAAAAGTGAGAACATAGAATCAACATTCTAAATCACATCGTCTGATTTGAAAGTCAGAAAATGCTGCCTCTCACCATAAATAGGATAATTAAATATTTTATAGCAAACAAAGAATATTTCTCTAATAATTCTATGAGGCATATGTCTCAGTTTGCATTTGGACATTATTCATATTGTTGTAAATACAGAAAAGAACAGTTCGGACCAGAAAGTTATAATTGTTGGAAAACCACTCCAGAGAGTCTTAGGATTGATATAGAAGTTTATTGAAATGATTTTGCGTATCTCTCTATATTAAAGGGATGTTCACACCTTCCTATCAGTGAATACCTTTAATATGTGTGTGTGCTTGTATCTCTGGGACTTTTTCAAATGTACTCTACTTCTCTAATGTGTCCCGACTCTAGTGTTTGTTCCCTCATATCATCAATTTGGCCACTGATATTTTTTCTCTGGTCTGTACCCAATGGAAATTCAATAAATATGTTTGATAAATTAGCTGGGGAACTAAACTCAAGACCACCAACATTCATCCTAAATCAGAGCAGACCTCACTCTGGCTGTCTTTCTTTTTGGCCACTATCCCTGAGTAAAAATTAAGCCAATGAGAGAAGTGAGGCAACTGAAGTGCTGGATTTTGTTGGCCATTGTTTCTAATTAATCACTTTATTGATTGATGCAATATATATTAAGTTTCCACAGTGTCAGATGTCAGCCTAGTGTTCTGACTAAGGCAAGACCTGTAAACTGCAGAATAGAAAGAACTGCAGGGTAGAAAAATAAAGAAAAAACTGCAATGCAGTGGCCTGGAGAAGTTACCTGCAAGAGCGGTTGAGCAAATCGCATCTAGAATAACAAAACTGGGTCAGTGACTTGGTTGGAAAGGGCAGCTGTCTTCATTCTAGTCCATTTCTCTGTCCAGAATGCTGAGCTGATGTTTCTATCACACCTGTCAGCCTCTGTGAAAGACAGTTGAAGCTTACATTTCTATTGCATTTTGCATGGAAGTGCACTGTATTGTTTTGCATTTGCATTAATATCCTCATTTTTAAGGTCAAATAACTAAGCTCTCTGGAAGGAAGTGATTTCTCCAAGAAGACACAACTGGGAAAATAGTGAGCTTAAGCACAAATCTGACTCCAAATTTTGTGGTGTTTGCCTTTCTGCACACTGCCTGATAGGAAGCTATGTGGTCGTCCTTACTCCCATGTAGGAATCCCGTTTTGGGGTGTTGATTTGCATTCAAAATTGTTGAACATGGGTGGAAATCAAAGATTAAAGAAAGGGTGGGAGTGACACATATTCTTTCTCTTTTTTGGAGTTAATGTGAAGAAAAGAAAGTATTCATCCCTAAAAATATATCACTGGCCTTTGTGAGCTTTGAAAGAGAGGAAGCCAGTCTGTCTGGTTTCTACAGTTATGACCTTGAGCACCTAGATGCTAATTAATCTATCAATATGTTTCTGTACATTTCTTAAGCTATACCCATCAGCAAAGGAGTTTTGCAACGTGCAGCCCTTTCTTCCGGCAATCTATACACCTTTAATTTTTTTTTTTTTTTACTAGTTATACAAACATTAACAAATAGTTTCAAATATCTTTAACAAAAATAAGTAAAAGAGTAAGCAAAAGAAGAAAATAAAGATGTGACTATATGTATGCTAGTAATTATGATTAAATGTTTACTAAGCTTGAACTTAAAATTCAGATCAGTTTTTTGGATCATAAGGGATAAACCTAAAAATAAAATCATGACCCTTTCGACAAGAAGGAGGGATGATACCAGCTTTTCCTATCACTGACTCTTGAAGGATTAATATACTGGATAATAATCCCAATGACATTTTTGGAAAGCACAGAGGAAAATTATAATATAAACAGCTGTGGCCATTAGTAACCTATGATAAAAATGGAGAGAGCAGCATTAAAATCTTTTAATGGTGGAAGTTCTGTGAGAGGCCTAAACTGATATAGCTAGGTGTGTAGACCTCCCGTGTTCAAACTGGTACTGAGGAAAGGTTACTACATCGATATCCTGCAGAGTCAATGGACACCATGCCCACCTTAGGTAGCCTTTACCAAGTGTTACTTTATTTAGCTAAACATTTGATAAGAGTTGGATTGTAGAGTGTTTGAAGTTGGATTCTTTGATAGGGAACTTAAGAGCTGATGTCCTATATTACTAAATAAATGAAGGGGAACATAGTCAGAAAGCAGAGGGAGTGTCAGGACTATGACATCATGAAAATTCCATCATCAAAATTGAGTCTAATTAGATTCTCACCCAGTGGAGGCCCACTTCCTCTCTAGTCTGTGGTATGAATCGGTTTACCCACTAAATTGAACTTGTCTGTACTAAAGTTCTTTAGGAATCAGTCTTTAAAACAAAGTTCATCTCACTGTAGTCCAAAGAAACTGAGAACGTGCACATAATGAGTTAATATTGGGTGAATACAAACATGATGTTCAAAATGGAACTGCCACAATCATCACCGTGGATCTTTACATATACATATTAATACAAAAATTGCGAATTTATGTATATCAAAGATGCAGACATCTCCGAACACCCTAAAACGCTTGGTACTGCACCAAAGTGAGATCATATCATTTTTTAGGTGCTGCAGTGAGGCAGTGTGATGGGCCAAATAGAGGACCAGCCTTGGAAGGGAGAAGACTGCATTCTAGTCTTTATCCCATCTCTTATGAGACATTTTGCCTTGGACAAGCCACTTGACTTCTCTCTGTAAAATGTAAATACAAATTAATACCCATTTCACAGAGTTGATGAGTCAAATAAAGAACAGGAAAGCACCCACCAAAGTATCCAGCATATAGTAGACACTTAATAACAGGTTTTTTTCTCTCTTTTCGACCCTACCAGGCTGTAAAGTTGTTCATAATATAGAACCATCCTGTTGGCCCTCAAATTTAAAACTGATCATTATAACTTTCTCATTGTTGGGGGCTAGAAAACAAGACGCAACAGATATCTTCTTCTTTCTTCTTGACTCCTCTGAGACAAAGTCTGATTTACAGTGTGAGTGTCACCAAGAGAGAGAGGGAAAATTGCCACTGGATCATGGAGGCTATAGTTTCTGCTGTCGCACTGGTCATAAGGAAAAAGTTAGGATGCATACTTACCAGGGATTCATTATTGCATTTCAGAATGGAAGAAAATTGAGTCATTGTAAATAAAGATGGAAGCATGTAAACAAAGATATAAAAGAGAACATGGACAAAGAAGGAAATTAGACTGTTTGCATGGACAGGCTGTCCTCATTACCCTGTGTGTCCTGCCTCAGTAGCATGTGACTGACTCGTGAGTGTACCTCAATTAAGAATTAAAATCATAGCATTGTTAAATTTGGGGATTGGGAAGGACCTTAAAGATTGCCTATTCTCTTGTTACTCAAAGCGACATCCACTAATCTGTAGTATGGGCATCGCCTGGAGTATGTTAAAAATGCCGAATCTCAGACCCAAATCTCCGAATTACTGAATCAGAATCTGCATTTCTATAAGATTTTCAAGTTATTTTTATGTACAGAAAAGTTTGAGAAGCACTGACCAGCCACAGACCCATCCCATTCATGTAAGCTTCAAACCTGACATGAATATCTTACATTTTTATACGAGATCCGGATAAAAAACATTCATAGAAAAAATGAACAAGATTGAGGACAGAGCTCTTCAACATGCCTCTGAAAAACTCTCTCAAGCCTAATCTAAGTGCTTCAATCAGCATAGTGTTAAACTTTTTAAATTCACCTAATTTTCATCACCTGAAATATTTTTTCTTCATCTTTTCCTCAATAATATCATAGTAGATGTCCTCTAGCATTTTAATTGTGTAATATATCATGCATACAGAAGAATATATTAAAAAGATATGTAGGTTTAAAGAGTAATTATCATGCAAACACCACTAAGGTTAAAACATAAATCATCTCTGGCCTCTCTCCCCAGGTACATCCCCTCCCCTCCCCTCCGGTGGTAATAACCAAGAAAGTATGACTTTTGTGATCATCTTTTTCCCATGTTTCCATTTATAATTTTCCCACCAAAGTGTACATTCCTAAAAAAATATGATTCTGTTTCACCTATTTTTGAACATTATATAATTGGAATTCTATAGTGTGTGCTCCTTACTAATCTCACTCAGCCTTATATTTCTGTGATTTATCCATGTTGATTTATTGAGCTTTAATTTCTTCCGTTTCTTTGCTGTTATAGTGTTTCACTGAGCACTAATTTCACAATTTAGTCTAATATTCAGGGGCATTTGTGTTGCTTGCTCTTTGGAGACGTTATAGACAGTACCACCATGAGCACTGTTGTCCACGTCTCCTGGTGCACGCATGCAAAAATCTGTGCGGGCTACCAGCTAAGTGAGTCATCCCAGAGCCCGGGAGGCTCTGCATCTTCACCTTTATCCCATAATCCCAATGGTTGTCCAAAGTGGTTCTGCCGCTTTACAATCTCATCTGCAGAATAAATGAGAGCCCCATCACTGTTCCTAAGAGACCTTTTCAGATGTTACCTTGATGGAGTCCAGTTACATTGGGTTGTCTACAATTCTTTGATATATCAGTCTGTAACCCTATGCAAAAAACAAACAAACAAAAAAACACAGCTCGAACCATCTTTTCATTATCGCTAACTTTTGTCTTAATTTTTCACCCACCACTCTTTGAAACATCAGACCTCAAATCAGTATCAATCCTTATAGACCCAGCTAAGAAACTCCCATTCTTCCTTTTTTTAAAAAAACCCCAAATTATATTTGCCCGCCCCCAAGTTTCTGATAGCCCTCTGTTCTCTGATGATGTGGCCACATCATCACTGTAGGTGGCTCAATTGTCGTGTTCTTTCAGAACAGTGGGTGGTAATTAACCCCAGTCAGGGGACATAGAATTTAAAGACATCATTCAACAAAGTTTTCATTATCTTCTATTCCTTCCTCTGCTTTAATTCCCTATTCCCTATAGTCTTCACACCCCTTCATTCTCATCGAAAGAAAAGAATGAAGGTAAGTAATAGTTTTTAGGCATCTTTTTTCTTTTTGGTCAGCAGGCAGCAATTACATGACTAGCCCAAAGCAATGGGTTTATTTCTTCTCGGGTCTTCTTGATCCAAACAAAGAAAAACAAAACAAATCCAACCTTAACAATAGCAGTCAAAAAGATCTTTTTTCTTACCATTAGCATTTGGTGGCTCATCTTAAATTTACCTTTCTGAACACTATTCTTATAAATCTGTGATGGGCTTTTAAATTGCTTCATTCTTTTTGTTACTTGGACCTCTCCTTTTAACTTGAAGCATATTGGAGAATATTCTATGCCACTCCATTTTCCATTTTCCTCCCCTTTTCCTCCCTTGGTGGAATTCCTTCTGTTTGCATTGTCTGAGTGGTATTTTCCAGACTTCCTCAACCTTTGATCTTTCTTTTTCTGTTATGAGTTACATGCTACAGATTCTGTCAACTTTTTCTTTTAAACTTTTAAAGTCGTCCTTTCTAAATTTCAAAGCTCATGTCTGACTAAGCCCAAGCTTGATCAAAATGAGATTTAAAAAAGAAGACAAGACGTAAACCTGTGTATATTTCACTCATGATATACAAAAAAAACCCCTTGGCTTCTAGAGTTTATGCACCTGTACATTTCTTCCGCACAGCAGGTCATCTTTAAGGATAGCAGTTCCCCCCATTCTCAAGGATGCATTCCAAGACCCCCAGTGGATGCCTGAAACCTCAGATAGTATAGCACTCTATATATGCTGTTTTTTTCCTATACATATATACATGCCTATGATAAATTTTAATTTATAAATTAGGCACAATAAGAGATTAACAATAAGTAATAATAAAATAGAACAAGTATAGCAATATGTCGTGGCCCATTTACAGGACGGAGGATGAACACAGAACACAAAACACAAACGCAGAGAAAAACGCAGACACATGTACAAACGGTTGACTCGAGTAATAATACACTGGTCGATTTTATTTTTTATACTCTAAAAGATTAAAGTTAGTTCCTTGTACGTAACTGCCCAGGCTTGGCAGCGATAGCCATAAATTCCGGAATGCGTAGCCTTAGGGAAGCAGATATCCCCTGACTCAGAATTTCAAGGTGGTTGCTCTAGGCATTAGGCATAAATAAAGGACCGAGATTAGCAAGGATGGGCAAGGTGAGCCACAGGGGGCATTTCTCATCCCCAGCTTCTCTTAGGGTGACCCCCCAAGATCTTCGGCTGATCCCTGGTGGCTGTGCCTGGCTTAGGTCGCCCCTCACTTGAGGGGTCTTATCCGTCATTGACTAACCAGCCATCTTATGGGGTGTACGCAGCAATCACAGGAACAATGTGTTAATCGTGTGGCCTCCAACCCCCAATGCTGTAGGGTGGGGTAGCTCTTGCTCACTTGCAGCTCAGGTCCTTTGTTATGCCTCTAGGCAACACCTTTGTTTATCACAGGAAGCCTGTCTGGAACACATTACTTTCAAACACTCTAGGCAGAACATGTACATTATCCACTAACTTTAATTCTTAAACTAGGAAAATATATGTCAGTCCCCTACAGCAATATACTGTAGTAAAAGTTATGTGGATAAGATTTCTCTTTCCTCTCTCAAAATATCTTACTGTGCTGTACACACCCTTCTTGTGATGATGTGAGATGATACAATGCCCACCTGGTGAGATGACGTGAGGTGGATGACGCAGGCATTGTGATGTAGCATTAGGCTGCTACTGACCTTCTGTATTCCTGAATCTGTGTAACCATCACTTACTTGCAGTAAACAGTTTGGTGTTACTCGTTTCTGGGGACCCCTTGCTGAAGTCTTCTGTGGGCTCAGTGCTTTCTGTCACAGCATGTTGCCTTCAATCAGAACATGTTTTCTGTCCATGTCTTCCACCCACAAATTTAATGCCTTTTCCATCTTACCTAAGCACTTACCATGCACAGTAGCATAGCTTTTGCAGTTTGTGGTGAGACAACAAAATAAGCATGAGTTTCTTTTTCCTTCTTCACAATTTCATGATAGAAGACTCACTCTTAGCATAAGTCTTAGCAACCTGAACATACATTTGTTTTTCTTTCTTTATTGAAAATGTTCACCTATTCACTTAAAGGAAGCAGTTTTTGGCTTCCCTTTGGCACATTAGAATTGCCCCCATCACTAACTGGCATGCTTTGGGGGCATTATTAAGTTAAGTAGGGGTTACTTGAATACAAGCTCTGCAGTACCAGGACAGTCTACCTGATAGTCAAGACAGCTAAATAACTAACAGGTGGGGAGAATCTACAGTGTGGATCCACTGGACAAAGGGATGAGTCATGTCTCCAGTGGATGGAGAGAGCCATGCTACTCAGAAGGGTGTACGACTTAAGACTAATGAATGGCTTGTTTCTGGAATTTTTCCATTTTAATATTTTCGAACCACAGTAGACCATGGAGAACTGAAACTGCAGAAATGAAGCCCTGGATGAGGAGGAACTGCTGTTATTTCTACTTTCTCACCTAATGCTTTTGCCTTTTGCCTGGTTGCCCATGACCCTTAGTCAGGCTTATTAGCATCATCTCTTTCTCTTTGTAAATTGTATTTCTCTTGGTCTTCTTCTCCTAAGTATCTCTCTCTTTATACACACATAATTTCTAAGAAAAAAACAAAAAAATTAAACTTTGTACCATTTTTCTGATGTGAAATTTGACTCAGTACCATTGAGCTGACATTGCAAGCACCAGACAAGGAAGTTCTGGGGCAGTGGCTCTCAAAGTTGAGGGTGAATCTGTTAAAGAAAAAATTATTCTGTGGCACTGTTAAAGGATAGTAAGGCTGAGTTCATTTAGAGGGACGATTATGACAGGTATAGGGACCATTGCAGTGAAATTTTGCAGTGGGGGAGAGAGATTAGGCTCAACTCTGAATACAATAAGGAAAAGTGGAGATTTATATAGCCAAGGAGAAGGATGGGGGTTGGTGATAGAAAATTATGAAGCAGAAACATCAGGGATAAGGGGCATTCTGGCTAAACTGACCTGACAGGATTCTTGCTAAAGACAGGCCAGGGTGATCAGACATCACCTGGGGATGGTGGAAGATGAGGAACCCGATGAGAAATTGAGGACCATCAGATACTAAGGATGAGGGATGGGGTGTTCTGTCCAAACTGACTTGGGAGCATTCTTGCTAAAACTAGACAATGCAGACACAAACACAGGAGTCCAAAAGTGGAGGCTGGATTGAAAAACAACCTCTGAAGAGCCTGAGTATGATCTTGTCAAGAAAAGACTCTTTGCCACCACGGACTCACCTGAGAGCTTATTAAAACAGGTGTTACTGGGCCCCACACCCAAGTTTCTGATTCGGAGAATCAGAGTGCAGTGAATTTGCAGTTCTACCAAGCTCTCAGGTGATGCTGAGGCTGTTAGTCCAGGGAAAACCTTTTGAAAATCACTGTAGTAGAATGAAATAGCAGAATCTTCTGGAAGATTTATTTCCTCTATTCAGATTGACCCACTCATCCGCATACTTTGTTATTATAAATAATAGTTGGGGCTGTTAGTGAGGATTCATGTGTTGTCATCTGCCACGTAAGTATTTCAATGGTATGTTATATGTATTAGGAAAAACCTTAATATCTCAATATGTTTCTCTGCAAAATAATGGGCTTCTTATTCATCTATCACACGGGTAATAAAGGGGGGAATGATTTAAGGAAAAATGAAAAGAAAAAGCATTTACATTTTGGATTTCATATACATTTTGGTATACAAGAATAATAAAGCATCATAATGAGGTGGTTCAACTCTTGTGAGAAATACGTCCCCCCTGCTTTTGGGGGCTAGGGGGTGAGGCAAATGCAGAATATGTACAACGGCAAATGATTCTGGAGAGGAAGGTACTTCCCTGTCCCTGATAAGGTAGTTTACACTCTGATACCTTGAACCAGCATTTTATTATTAGTCACTTCAAGGTATTTTATCTCTTAATCATTTTTAAGAGAATGAGAAAGTTAAAGAATGAAAAGAAAAATTTCATTGACTGCAGAAGTAGTTTATTCTGGTAAGAGAGGGTCCCTGTGGCAATTAGACCTTGAGTGATGGAGCTGCTGACAGATCTGGAAAAGCCTGCAGTGTACCAAGACTCAGCCAAGGCTCAGGAGTAAAAGAAACAGCAATGGAACAGGGAACAATTACTCAAAAGATGCTGAAAACACCCTTTCTGCCTCCTCAACATCCTCCCTAGTATACTTTTCAAACATTCTTTTT
>VSMD01081256.1:0-21122 GCA_008750895.1 Mirza zaza | reverse complement strand
TTTTTTTTTTTTTTTTTTTTTTTTTTGAGGCAGAGTCTCACTTTATTGCTCAGGCTAGAGTGAGTGCTGTGGTGTCAGCCTAGCTCACAGCAACCTCAAACTCCTGGGCTCAAGCAATCCTGCTGCCTCAGCCTCCCAAGTAGCTGGGACTACAGGCATGTGCCACCATGCCCGGCTAATTTTTTTCTATGTATATTAGTTGGCCAATTAATTTCTTTCTATTTATAGTAGAGATGGGGTCTCCCTCTTGCTCAGGCTGGTCTCGAACTCCTGAGCTCAAACGATCCACCCACCTCGGCCTCCCAGAGAGCTAGGATTACAGGCGTGAGCCACCGCGCCCGGCCGAAAAATTTGGATTATTTTAGTAGAGATGGAAGGGCAGGGGTCATGCATTGTGAAAAATTTTCCATTTACAATGGATACAAAACAAAGGTGCAATTTTACTTGATGTTGACAAATTTACCTGGAATGTTGCATTTTTGGAGCGTATCAGTTCAGAATTAGTTAATTAAACACCTTCTGCTTCCCTATTCTTTGTAGGGCCCTTAGATGTCTTAAGACCTGGTATCTGCCCTCAAGGTACTTATAGTTTTCAGAGGGTTACTCCAATTAGAATCGTTTGCATTCACAGAGGATGAGTATTGATGGTTACTCTGCTGGGCCTTTTAGTGACTCTTACCTTGCTCTTCACTCAAAGATTATATGGCTGTGCCACCTGGGGCCATTCTATCACAAATTAGAGATCTATGACCTTGATCCTCAGAAGTGTAGAAATGAAGTCCACCCTGGGATTCAGGAAAGGTGCGAGAATAACCCCCCAACCTCATATAGAAGGTTGCATCACAAGGCATGGACCTCCAGGGTAGTTCATGAAGCTCTAAGAGGGCTGAACTCACTCCCACTCTGGGGTTCTTCCCTGGTTGACTTTCCAATTAGGCTGTTTCCTCTTCTGTGCTATTATCAACTGTGAATGAATCTGCTTCACAGACACTTGGACTCAGACAGATAAGGGAGTAAACACACAGCACAAAGTCCTCGATATGGTAACAGCCTGCCCATGGCTGGCTGAAGGCCCTGTGCACCCAGGCACTAATGCAATAGCCCCAGATTCTGCCTCTGACTCTCTGGTTCCCACGTTGTGTGCCGTGGACATTGGCGAGGACCAAAGGGAGGCACTGAGGATCCATATACACCCTCACACATCCCTGATCTTGGGTATACCCTTCATACTGCTGGGTTGTGGATTAGCAGAAGGGTGGAGAATTTCTTAGCCAAGATCCAGTCTTCACATGTGAACTAGGCTTTGTGTTCTCCCATAGGTCATATACTACCTGAAATGAGAAATTAGGACTTATTAGAGATTTTATTCGTTTTCATCATTCCTCTAAAACAAAGGTATGACTGAACAAATAGTCATTAGTTTATTTAATTTCTATTTGCTTGGTTGGATATCTTAGGACACCCTTAGGAGTCCCCTCTACCTTGGACCTGCTATCTGATCAGTAACTTAGCCTGTTGATGCTTCTCTGTGCTGTGCTTCCTCTCCGTGTCTACCTTTACCACCTTAATTTAGGAATGTTTCACAGCTTATCTCGACTACTGTAATATTCTCCAAAATTGCCACTATGCCTCATCTTTAAACATTCCCCAATCCCATTTATTGTACGTGTATATCTACATTAGTATCATAAATCGTAAACTCTGGCCATGGTTTTGTCCTACACAAAAACACCGGTGTTTTCTGGTCCAGAATGAAGTCCAAATTCCCCAGCTGCATAATCAGGGCCCTCCATCTCCCTCTCCAGTTCTTCATGCTCATCCGGACACATTCCAACACAAAATTCAGGCCCCATCATCACTAACTCCTCAGTGAACCTCCAGAGAACTTTATTTTCCTTCTGTCACACATTATGTATTAATACAAGCTGAAGCCTCCTGTGATGCTTTAAGTTTTCTTTAGGGGCAATATTCAGGTCAACTCCCCCTGTGTCTCACACAGTAGCCAGCCCAGAGTGTCACACAGACTGCATTTTAGTGTTTGTGTAACGAATCAGTGAGTGTACCTCACAAAGCCAATGACATTTCTACTTTTATCTCTTCCTCACCTAATGCTCTCTGCTTGGAACACTCTCTTCTGTTTGCTTCAAAATCTTTTCTTATTTTGGTGAGTTAAAGTTAATTTTCATCTAAGATTTCCCTTTTATTGGCATAAAGCTCTTCATGATCCGTTTTTATCTTATTAATGCTTATGGAATCTGTAATTAAGTCCTCCTTTTTATTCCTAATATTGTCTATTCGTATGTTCTCTACCTTTTATCTTGATCAGTCTTGCAAGGGGTTTGTTAATTGTATTACTTGTCACAGGAACCAACTTTTGGCTTTTGTTTTATCTTCTTTATTGTATATAGTTTCTGTATTTTATTAATTTATTCTCTTTATTATTTTTTCTTCTCTACTTTCTTTGGGTTTAATTTGCTCTTCTTTTTTTAACCTTCTATAATAAGATAGAGGCTTAGTTCAATATTTTCCAGCTTTTTAAATTTTTCTAATATAAACATTTGAAGTTATATGTTTCACTATCAGTGCTGCTTTAATTGCATTTCATAATGCAGGGAATTGTTACTTAGTATTATTATTTAGCTGTAGATATTTCTGAATATATAATATGATTTCTTCTTTGATGTGTGAATGATTTAGGAGTGCGTTTTTATATTTGCAAATATGAAGTTTCCCCTAGTTCTCTTTTAGTTATTTCTTACTTAATTGCTTTGTGCTCAGCAAATTCAGCGTGATAACAAATCCTTTGAAATTTGTTGAGACTTTCATTATGGTCTGATATATTGTTGATTTGCATTAAAAAGATTTTGTTGTCTTAATTGTTGGATGCAATGTTCTATAAATGTCCATTAGATTGTGCAGGTAATGGTATGATTTCAGGGTCTTTTTTTTCCAAGATGGCTGCCTAGAGGCATTTCAGACATGCCTCATCTGTTTGGAGGAAGCAATGTGCAGGCAGTAACACTTTGAATGCATTATTCAAGAAGCAACATGGAAGTTCAATGAAAAAGTAAGGGAATGGGCAACTTGCATGGCTCCAAAATCAGAAAAAGAAAGGGATGGGCAGCTAGCATAGCTGGGACAAGCTGAGGATCAGTAGTGAATCTCCAATGTGAGAGAGGGTGAGTGAGTCTCTTTCTGTGATCCACTTTCCCATTGGAGAATCATATAGACAAGACTAGGGAGCATACTTTGATCCTCCCAACCCCTGAGTCTGTCTTGGGAGCAGCCAGGAGACTGCAAGAGGAACTGCTCCTGGGAAGTAACATGTCCTGAGTCCAATGCATTCCCTAAGACTTAAGTGGGTATAGGAAAACCCCATTCTTGACCAAAACTCTCAACAAAATTTTCACAGTCCTGGGAAGAGTGGTGCCAGTCCTGGGTGTTAGGGAAACTTGGGCTTTAGCAACCAGGACTGAAAAGTGAGCTTGGAGTGGGGTCCAGCCATCAGCACTGAAGCTGGGAAATCCCCCCAGGTCTTGAGTAGGACAAGAGTTGATGTAGAGGCTAGGTTCTGAGCTGGGAAGATACTCTTATGGTCTGGGTCTGAGCGATGAGCTAGGCACAAACTGCCTACTTGGACTGAACTGCAGGGTAAGCTATGAGAGCTGAAATAGGGAAGGGAACCTCACTGAAACTGGGATATTGCAGGAACAAAGGTCCCCCACTTGCCAGCAAGGCTATGACTGCTGGGACAAGCAGCCCAACTAACCCATAGCAGAACCTTAGCATAAGGGCAGTGATTCCTGTCCCAAGCATTTTACCAGGGGCCCAAGGACCACCTTCCCCTCCTTCACATGGCTGATGCCTGCATTCACCATTAAGGGACCTGACAACAGGCTTGCCTGGTCTGACTCTGCCTAACCTTGTCCCAATCTTTATGATCCCCAATCTCTGGGATCCAAGTTCTTGGGGGTTCCACAGGTAAGCCCACTGTCTAGGGCACCTGACCACTTCTCCTGGTGCTCAGAGGTTGGTTATTAACATTTGCCACTACCAACTTAGCTGGCTTCTACCTGTAAGTGCCAACTCCTGACCTAGAGAATGATCAGCACAGCCCATTGCAAACACTGCCCACACAAGACCACAGCATGTGGGAACTGGGAAAGCATCTCACTATGACTGCTGCTACTGTTGTCCATGCCATTCTGGCTTCCCAAGAGCTCAAGAGGCTGCTGACTGACTTAGTACAGTGCTACTAAAACTGGCTTCTGAGAAAGCCATCAGGATCCAAAAATCATCCTGCCAGCAACTGCCAATACAATTGCCAATATACACTGTCTCAGGTCACAAAGATATACATGCTTAGTCCACCACCATTACCACTGAGACCTGAAAAAGGACCCAGCAGGCATTCTAATGCCCAGCACAACTTCACCATAGCCTCCACCAATAACTGCACCATAACACACCAAGGAATCCATAGATACCAATAAAACTGTTTATAGACAAGAAAATCATACAGAGTCTTTGGCATAGCATATACCCAGAAGCAAAGCCAAATGACCTTACCCAATAAACATCATAGTTACAACTTCAAGAAAATAGTCCCCTCCTACAATAAAAGTAAATTCAAAAATAACAAGCAGCAGTTGTTGCTCCAGATGCATAGAAATCAACATAAAGATACATGAAACATAAAAGAATAAGGTATTATACTCCTTAAAAAAACATAATAATTCTCCAGCAATAAATCCTGACAAAAAATAAATCCCTCAAATGTTAGGAAAGAATTAAAAATAATTATTTTAAAGAAGTTTAATGAGATTCAAGAGAAATATGAAAACCAATACAAATAAATCATAAAATCAATATAGGATATCAATGAGAAATGTATCAAGGAGATAGATATTTTAAACAAAACCCAAAGAGAAATTCTGGAATGGAAATATTAATTGAAGAAAATACATTGGAAAATTTTAGTAATAGACTGGACCAAGCATGAGAAAGATAGGTCTTTTCAAACAATCCAGTCAGACAAAAATAAAGAACAAAAGAACAAAAAAGAATGAACAAAGACTTCAAGACATTTGGGACGACAGAAAGTGACCAAACTTACAAATTATTGGTATTCCTAAGGTGGAGGAAAGATCAAAAAGTTTATAAAAATTATATAAAGAAACAATTGATGAAAATTTCCCAACTCTAGCAAGAGATTTAGACATCCAGATACAGGATATCCAGTGATCCCTAGGAAAATACATTGCAAAAAGACTTTGCCATGGAATATTATAATCAGACTTTCTAAAGTTAAAGGGAAAGATAGAATTCTAAAATCAGCAAGAGAAAGGCATTGATTATCTATAAAAGAAACCCCATCAAACTAACAGTGGAATTTTCAGCAGAAATCTTACAGGCCAGAAGAGAATGGGAGGACATATTCGAATTTCTAAAAACAAAAAACTGCTGGGCAAGAGTTCTATATCCAGAAAGATTAAGCTTCATAAATGAGGGAGAAATGAAGTCTTTCCCAGAGAAGCAGATGCTAAAGGAATTCATTACCACTATATCAGCCCTACATGATATTCTCAAAGATGTCCTAAACATGAAAGTGAAAGGACAATGTTAGCCAGCATGAAAACATACGAGTATAAAACTCACAGGTAAAGCAATCATGCACATGAAGAATAGAAAGGAAACCAATGGCAACATTATAGAATTCCACCAAATTGCAAATTGCAAAGAAAAAAGAATTTATAAAATAACTAGAAGAGAATTGGAAACAAATGGAAACAAAACTTCACATATCAATATTAACCTTGAATGTAAATGGATTAAGGGCTCCATTGAGAAGATATATATTGGTTGAATGGATTTTAAAACGTCCTCAACCATATGCCACTGATAAGAAACTTTACCTATAAACACACATAGACTTAAGTAAAGGGCTTGAAAAACACATTCCACACAAACAGAAACCAAAAACAGAAGTAGTTATCCTTATATCAGATAAAAGAGACTAAATTTAAAAAATGTATAAAAAGACAAGGCCATTATATAATGATAAAGGGAAAATTCAACACTTCTAAATATATGGGCACCCAAGACTGGAGCACCCATATTCATAAAACAAATATTACTAGAACTAAAGAAAGAGATAGACAGAAATACAATGATAGTGGGTGACTTTAACAATCCCCTGACAGCACTAGAAAGAACATTAGATAGAAAATGACCAATGAAACATTAGATTAAATTGAACTGAACCAAATGGACCTAACAGACATTTACAGATTATGCCACCCAACAACTGCAAAATATACATTCTTCTCATCAGCATATTGACATTCTCCAATATAGGCCATATGTTAGGCCACAAAAAAAGTTTCAACAAATTTTTTTAAATTAAGTTATTTTTCCCAGCATATTGTGGGGTACAAATGTTAAGGTTACGTATATTGCCCTTGCCCTCCCTCTCCCCTCGAGTCAGAGCTTCAAGTGTGTACATCCCCCAGTTGGTGCTCATCACATTCATTATGTATGTATATACCCATCCCCTCCCCCCTGCCTGACACCCGATAAATGTTATTCCTATATGTCCACTTAGGTGTTGATCAGTTAATACCAATTTGCTGGTGAGTACATGTGGTGCTTATTTTTCCATTCTTGGGATACTTCACTTAATAGAATGAGTTCCAGCTCTAGCCAGGAAAATACAAGAGGTGCTATATCACCATTGTTTCTTATAGCTGAATAGTACTCCATGGTATACATATACCACATTTTATTAATTATCTCTAATCATCAGGGAAATGCAAATCAAAACCACAATGAAATATCACTTATCTCCAGTGAGAATAGCCTTTATTAACAAGTCCTAAAACAATAAATGTTGGCATGAGTGTGGAGAGATAGGAACACTCCTACATTGCTGGTGGGACTGCAAACTAGGTCAGCCTCTGTGGAAAGCAATATGGAGATACCTTAAAGTGATACAAGTAGATCTACCATTTGATCCAGTAATCCCATTACTGGGCATCTACCCAAAATAACAAAAGTCACTCTATGAAAATTCAACAAACTTTAAAAATTCAGAATCATGTCAAGTATTTTCTCAGACTTCAATGGAATAAAACTAGAGATCAAGACCAAGAGAAACTTAAAAAAATATATATATATATATATATAAATACATGACAATTAAACAATGATCCTGAATGATCATTGTGTCAATGAAGAAATTAAGACAGAAATTTAAAAAAATTGAAACAAATGAAAACATAACACACCAAAACATGTAGCATATAGCAAAAGCAGTGCAAAAAGGCAACTTGTAGCATTAAATGCCTACCTCAAAAAAGTGGAGAGAGTATAAATTAACAACCTAATGTCACAACTCAAGAAACTAGAAAAGCAAAAGCCAAGCAAACACAAAAATAGCAGAAGAAAAGAAATAACAAAGAGAAGAACTAAATAAAATAGAGATGAAAAAATGTAAAAGGATAAATTAAATAAAAAGTTGGTTCTTTAACAAGATATACAAAATATAAAAACTGCTAGCTAAATTAACCTAGAAGAGATAAAACCAAATAAATAAAAGCAGAAATGTAAAAGGAGATATTACAACTGATACTACAGAAATATGAAAGATCATCAGAGACTATTATAAACAACTATATACTCGTAAACTAAAATCATTGTGGAAATTAATAAATTTTTGAAAACATAGAACCTCCCAAGATTGAACCAGGAAGAAATAGAAACCTGAACAGACCAATAACAAGTAGTGAGACTGAATCAGTAATAAAAAAAAATCTCCCAACAAAGAAAAGCACAGGGACAGGTGGATTCGCATTCTACCAAATGTACAAAGTAAAACTAATACCAATATTCCTTAAAGTGTTCCAAAATATCAAGGAGGAGGGAATTCTCCCTAACTCATTCTATAAGGCTGCTATCATCCTGGCACAAAAACCAGACAGTGGCACACAGAAAAAGAAAACTACAGACCAAAATCCCTGATGAACATAGATGCCAAAATCTTCAACAAAATACTAATTAGCAAACCAAATACAACAGCACAATTAAAAGATATTAAACCATGATTAAGTAGGTTTTATACCAGGGATATGATCACATATGCAGAATTAAGGACAAAAAAATATGATTATCTCAGTATATGCATAAAAAGGATTTGATAAAATTCAGCACCCCTTCATAACAAGGTATAGAAGGAACATAACTCAAAATAATAAAGGCTGTATGAGATAAACCCTAAGCCAATATCATATTGTGTATAGAATACTTGAAAACATCCCATCTAAGATCTGGAACAAGATAAGGATTCCTACTTTCACCACTCTTATTCAACATAGTACTAGAAGTAGTAGCTAGAGAAATCACACAAAAGAAAAAAATGAAAGTCATACAAATTGGAAAATAGGAAGTCAAATTGTCCCTTTTTGCAGATGATATAATGTTATATCTAAAACCATCACCAGAAAACTCTTAGATTTGATAAGTGAGTTTCATAAAGTCACAGGATACAAAATCAACGTACAAAATTAGTGTTTCTATACATCAATAATGATGTAGCTTAGAACAAATTCAAGAAGGCAATCCCACTCATAATAGCTACAAAAAAATTACCTAGGAATATATTTACCCAAAGAGGGTAAAGGTCTCTACAAGGAAGAATACAAAACACTGATGGAAGAATCATTGTTGTTAAAATAACCATGCTGCCAAAAGCAATTTGTGGATTCAATGTAATCCTTATCAAAACACCAATGTCATTTTTCACAGAATTAGATGAAACAATCCCACAATTCATATGGAACCTAAAGAGAACCTGAATAACCAAAGCAATCCTAAGCAAAAACAACAAAGCTGGAGATATCACGTTACCCGACTTCAAATACTACAAGGCTATAGTAATCAAAACAGCTTTACACTGGTTGCAAAAAGAGACACATACATCAATGGAACAGAATAGAGAACCCAGAAATAAAGCCACATATCTACAAGCAACTGATCTTTGGTAAAGTCGACAAGGAAGTACACTGGGGAAAGGACATCGTTTTCAATGACTGGTGCCAGGAAATTAGAATTTTCATAGGTAGAAAAATGAAACTAGACTCCTATCACTCACCATATACAAAACTCTACTCGAGGTGGATTAAAGGCCTAAATGTAAGACCTGAAACTGTATAAATACTAGAAGAAAACCTAGGGAAAACTCTTCTGGGCATTGGTATAGGTAAAGAATTCATGATTAAGACTTTAAGAACACAGGCAACAGAAACAAAAACATACCCATGGCATTCAATTAAACTGAAAAGCTACTGCACAGCAAAATAATCTACAGAGTGAACAATCTACAGAATGGGAGAAAATATTTGCAAAATATGTATTGGACAAGGGTTTAATATTTAGAATACACAAGGAACTCAAACAACTCAACAATAATAATATTAGAAACAAATATTTCCATTAAAAAGTAGGCAAAGTATATGAATAAACATTTTTCAAAAGAAGACATACAAACAGCCAACAGGTATAAGTAAATATGCTCAACATCACTAATTATCAGACAAATGCAATTTAAAGCCACAATGTTGTATCATCTTACCCAAGACAGAATGGCTGTTATTAAAAAGTATAATAAAAAATAATGGATATTGGTGAGGATAGATAAGGGAATGTTTATACTTTCTTGGTGAGAATGTAGATTAGTACAACCTCTATGGAAAACAATATGAAGATTTCTCAGTGAACTAAAAATAGAACTACCATTTGATTCAGCAATCCCACTATTGGATATCAAGTCAAAGGAAAGGAAATTATATCAAAAGGTATGTGCACTCGTGTGTTTATTGCAGTACTATTCATAGTAGTAAAGACATGAAATCAACACAAGTGTCCATTAACAAATGACTAGATAAAAAAAATGTAGTATATATATACACAATGGAATACTGTTCAGCCATTAAAATGAATGAAATCATATGCAGAAACATGGATGGAACTAGAGGCCATTTTCCTAAAAGAAATAACTCAGGAAGATCTAATACTGCATGTTCTCATTCATAAGTGGGAGCTAAATGGTGTGAACATATGGATGTGGATTATGGAATGATAGACAATGGAGACTTGGAAGGGTGAGGGGGTAGGAGGGAGGTGGTTACTGAGAAACTACTTAGTGGGTGCAATGTACATTATTGGGTGATGAATACCCTAAAAGCCCTGACTTTACTGCTACACAATCTATGCATGTAACAAAATTGTACTTGTACCCCACAAATTTATAAAATTGAAAAATACGAAAAAGGCAAATGGAAGCATTTCTTCTTTAAAAATAGATGATTTAAGTTGGTATTCTTAATGGGTTTATTCTTTGCTTGGACTGTTACCAAGATAGGTATGTTAAAATAAATTTTCCATTAATATGGCAGTGAGTCTATTTTCCTCTATAGTTATATAAATTTTTGCTTTAAATATTCTCAGGATATATTATTAGATGCATACTTATTAATAATGATTATGACTTTCTGATAAATTGAAACTTTTAACATGATATAGTGACTTTTTTTCTTTCTTAAGTATGTTTTTTTCCTAAGAGTCAATTTTTTTTCCTATTCCAAAGTATTTTTGTTTTTAATTTCAGAATATTATGGGGGTACAAATGCTTTGGTTACATAAATTGCCTTTGCACTGCCCAAGTCAGAGATACAAGTGTGCCTATCCCCCAGACAGTGTGCTGCATGTATTCGGTGTGAATTTATCCATTCCTTCCTCCCCCTTCCTCATATTCAATTTTGTCTTACATTGATATAGTTTTCTTTCCTTAATATTTGCTTGGTTTGTATATCTTTTCATCATTTTACATTTAGTCTTGTGTCCTATGTCTTAGATGTGTCTCTTATAAACAACGTAAAGCTGGATTTATTTTTATTTTATCATCTTAAATTTTTATCTTTTAACTGGAATATTTATCATTACTGATATACATACAAAATATATTGATTTCTATGTATGTATATTCATTTATACATACACAATATATTCATTTTTGGTTTATATTTATAGCATCTTATTTTTCTAATCATTTTGTTTGCTCTATAATTCTTTCTCCTTTCTTGCCTTACTTTTGAGTTTATATTTTATTGTTACTTTTTCTCTTATTTTACAAACTGTAGACTCTATTTTTCTTCCTTTAGAAAGTGCCCTAGAAATTTCAACAGAATACATAACTTGAATTCTAGAGTTAATCAATATTTTGACCTTTAGCCTCAACCATGACCTCATAAGTCACTCCTTTTATCCCTCTCCTGTTTAACAGTTTTGAGATGTAACTTGAATACAATTTTTCCATTTAAAGTATACAATTCAATGATTTTTTGTATGTTCAAAGTTGTACAACCATCACCATTATCTAATTTAGAACATTTTTATTACCCCCAAAAGAAACTCATACCTAGTAGCAGTCATTCCCCTTCCCCTCACCCAAAACGTCTGTAAACCTCTAGTTTATATTCTGTCTCTATGGATTTGCCTATTCTGGACAATTCATATAAATGGTTTATGCAACTTGTGGTCTTTTGTGACTGGAGTCTTTTACTTACCATAATGTTTTCAAGATACATCCACATTGTACTATATATTAGTGCTTCATTTTTTATGGTTGAATAATATTCTATTCTATTGATATACCTAATTTGCATGTTTATCAGGTTTTGTAACTCTTTTAAAAAACTAAAGTTGGCTTCAGTGATCATTTCAAATCTGAAGGCTCCTTCTTCACTTATTCTCTGGTTTGAAATTATTTACTGTCTTAAGAGTTTGTGCTAAATCAAGAAATTAAATTGAGCCTTTTTAGTTGTTTGTAGCAGGCAGTTCAATATGGGTGCCATACTGGGGGACAAAGTAACTATCCAAAGGCACCTGTACATTCGACTCTCCCACCTGTCCTTCTCCACAGAGCAAACCCTGTTCACTAGGAAGGCAGCCTGTGGAGGTCTCCCTCTCCTCAAATTTCTTTGACACCATATTTGGGTTGTATGCCTATGCCTCTTGACACACATGGCCTTGTATTCAGTTACCAGTCCCTGCAGTGAGTAGCCCTGGGTGGGCATGGATTGTCCCTGACGTATCTCTTTGTCTTTAGAAAGGCAGTCAGACTTGGCATACATTGGGCAGAGGGCAGGTATTCACGAACTATTGAATAAATAAATGAACAGAGTCAAAGATTTCTATTTTCTTCTGTGAGGATTGACTTCTCTGAGGTAAATTTCATATATGCAACAACTGTTGTCTGGATAAAGTGAGCTTGGATCAAGGTGGTAGTACCCCACCCTGGGCACCTGCCCTGGGTCTGGCTCCTTGATCTCAGGGACATGGAAAGGCGTCAAAGTGCAAGCTCGCTTTCTTTACAGCCTGCACAGGGTGTGCAGGAGGACACAGAACAAGTCACCTTCCCCAGCCTGGCTCCGCTGATGCCTCAGACCCCTGAGGACTGGGAGGCATTTGTTGCAATTTTGATCTCCCAAGTTCAGAAGGGGCTTAGATATGTGTCTGTCTTAAGCTCCGTGTTGTCTTTCTGCATATTATGTGGCAAAATCAGTGTCTCCGTGGAGCATATTCAAAAGGGAGATCAAGAGAGGAATTTGGATTAGATCTGATTAAACCCTAATCTCCTGGTTATTACCACACTGGAAGGAAAGTACTGCCCAGCACCAGTGGCAGGGCATTTTTCACAGAGTCACTCATGTGGCAGGACACAGTGACCCAGGAGGCCCTGTCCTGACCTGACAGGTGGGGGAAGCCTTCCTTCTCTGAATTCATAAATCTTTAAGCCACACTGGAAACAGAGGGCACTGAGGTTGAACAGATGGTGTTGTGGCGACTCCACTTCAGGCTAACGAGAAATCAACATTCCAGATAGCAAAGGGCTCAGGAGGGACACGATCCAGCAGCTTAGGAGAGTTTAGAGAAGGATTAGGGAGGCAATGAGAAATCATCACTGTGAGCTTTCAGCTGCTTTGTGAAGCCAGCACATTGCCCTTATTCTTTCTTTTTGGAATAGCAGTTGGTTCATCGGGATGTCCGGTCTTAACACAGGTTAGACAATGTATATCTCTTTTTTTTTAAAGATACCAAAAATGGGACAAAAATGAAAATATGGCACTGCAGCCTAGCAATAACAGGAGAAGATTTCACATAAAACCAAATCTAATTTATAGTTGGCACTTCCAAAGGGTTGTGGAGCCTTACACATAATAGAGGCTTAATGGGTATTTGTTGAATTTAATGATTTGAATCATTTGCAGCAAAACAAATTCCACTTTGTCTGAATTGCTTAGATAGGTTTCCTCCTCACTCCATTTAGCGCAGCAGGCAGGTGAGATTTTCCATGTGTAGTCGAACCACAGGACGATGGGACCCTCCCCTGTCCATACACCATGCCCTAAGCCACACAGGGATGTGACAGTTGTACTGAAATAGAAAGACCTTCCCCTGAGTCCTAGCTTTCTAATTCATCCGTTAGTTAAAATACAGTACTTGTTGATGAGAATAACATTTATGATGAAACAACACAATGTCTGGCACAGAGAAGCCCTCAATAAATGTTACAAAAATAAATTGTGATTGCCCCATAAGATAGAGTTTGACAAAAGTCAGTGACTCAGTCTCATGGTCTCCCACTCAAATATCCATGCATTCTGAGAAAAACACTGAAAAGCCTAACAGCCTCAAAGTCTGGATTAATCTATGAAGATATCCAAGATGGATTTGCATTAAGTATGACAAGGTGTGTAGTTGATTGGAAATCAAGATCATCAACTGGGGCTGGTGCCTTTACTATTGGAAGGACAGGCAGCTCATCCACAGCCCTGAAACAAAAAATGTTAGAGGGGTGGATGGTGAGGAGGAAGACTGCACCAAAGGGAAAACTCAGAGAAAAGCTGCTTTCTAAAGGATTCAAGAATGTTTCATTCCACCCAGTTAGTACCTTTTTTCATCTGCTCAGATAATATAAACCCAAATTTTATTATATGGTTTAGGGGCAGAAGAAGACCAAGGGAGGGGCTTTGTAACCAGTAAAATGAGAGGAAGGGGTTGTGGCACCAAAAAAGCAGTTCAGGAGTTGGATTTTTCATCTGCAGTTGAGTAAGATCGTCTGGAAGTAGGTGCTCAGACATCAGGATTTTTTTTTTTCAAAGCTCTCCAGGTGATTCTGAGACTTAGCTAGAGTTGCAATCCACTGTTGCAGATTATTCAGTAATACATTTTCCTTTAGGTAAAATCAAATCATTTTTCAGTCTGGTATCTACACTAGATAGATGATAATCAAAGCAGTGTTTCTCAAAATACATGTTAAAAGTACAGATAAAAGACCTCCATCCAAGACATACCAAATCAGAATCTCTAGGAAGGGAGGTTGGGTCTTGGGAATCTGCCTTTTTAACAAGCTCTCCAGCTGACTTTTATGCTTGCTTAAGTCTGAAAACTAATGACAGTGGATTGCAAACTTAGCTACATATTAGAATCATCTGGAAGCTTGGGCAAAAACTGATGCTTGAGCCCCTACCACTAGAGATTTTCATTTAATTGGTCATGCAAAGGCCCCAGGGATCAACCAGTTTAAAAGCTCCCCGGTGAATCCAATGTACTGCTAGTATTAAGAACCACTGAACTGGATGCTATGTATGTTAATAAGCCAGTAAGCTTAAAGTGTGAGAGAAAAATTCCTACAGCAACAACATGGACAGAGAATTCACCCCTCTTGCTTATTGGTCATACAGATTTCCAGTTTCAAGATAGTTAAGCAAATGAGACAAATATGGAACAATGGGAAGTGCTGCAAAACTTTGGCAAACCCGCCTTTACAAGCATATCCAAGGATTAAACACCAGATGCATTTCCTTTAAAAATAAGAACATGATAAGCATGTTCACTATTATTAAATTTTTTTCTGGATGTTTTCACTAATGAAGTAAGGCAATACAAAAGAAAATGGAGGCAGAACTAGTGAAACAGGCTAGCAAAATTATAATTATTTTTGATGATATCTTTTATGTAGCAAATCTGATGTATAACTAATGAGAATGCTTAGCAAGTTGGTAAGATATAAAGCAAACATTTAATAAGCACTCTTTTCCCCATATTTTGACATTATCCAAATAGAAAAATAATGGAACATAATTATATTAGCAACTAAAAAAATCTTTGTTTGTTTTTAGAGAATTAGTAGAAGAGAGCATAGCACAATTCAGTTAGTGTAACTTGTTTTTTCCTTTTTATTTGTACACATTCATGAGTACATGTACAGTTTTATTACATGTGTAGATTGTGTAGTGGTCAAATTGGAGTTTTAAGGGTATCTATCACCTGAATAATGTACTTTGTACACATTACCCAGTTTCTTATCCATCCTCCCCCTTCCAGCCTGTCACCCTTCCTTCTCAGTCTCCATTATCGATCATTCCACTCTCTATGTCCACGTGAACTATATTTTAGCAACCACTTATGAGTGAGAACATGTACTATCTTTCCATGCCTAGCTTGTTTCACTTAAGATAATGACCTCCAGTTCCATCCATGTTGCTGCATAAGATAGGATTCCATTCCTTTTTGTGGCTGAATAGTATTCCATTATGTATCTATACCATATTTTCTTTATTCTTTCATCTGTTGACAAAATAATAGACATTTTTCAAAAGAAGACATACAAGTGGCCAATAGGTATATGAAAAATTTTCATCACTAATCATCAGAGAAGCACGAATCAAAATGGTGATTATTAAAAAGACAAAAAATAACAGGTGTTGGCAAGGATGTGGAGAAAAGGGAACTATTACATTGTTGGTGGGAATGTAAGTTTGTATAGCCTCTATGGAAAACTAAAAGATATCTTAATAAGAAATTATAATATCTGTTAGAAAACCACTTAACATTAATGAGCAACATAAAAGATACCTTGTACAAATGGCGAGATTCACCTTACTCATGTGTTGGAAAAACTGATCTGTAACTATGCCAACTTTCTGTAAATTTATACTTTTAATAAAATTTCTAATAAAGTTATAAGTGTTTGTTTATTTAAAAAATAAGATTATTCTAAAGTTTACATAGTTGAACAAGTGAAGAAAATTATTTAAGAAAATTATGAAATCTACATACACATGTGACTTGCTCTGTTATTTATGCAAATGTACAAAATCAAAAAGTCCAATGTGATACCTTTTAAAAAGAAAGAGATGTCAATGACAGAATAGAAAAACAAATTAAATAAAAAATTTAAGACATCCCCAGGATACATATAAATTCATGGTATGATTTGATAGTATTTTAGATCTTTGGGAAAATTAATTATTCAACAGTTAGAATTAGGACAATTTGTTTACCTTTGGGGAGAAAAGCTAGATTTCTGCCTTGTATAACAAAATTAATGCCAGTTCAATTAAATGCCTTCTCATAAATCAACATAAAAAGATGAGTACCTTAGTAGAACATACGTAGTTTATAAACCGTTATTAAAAGAAAAAATATAAATGACCAACAAGAATGTGAATCAAAAATAATATATTTTTCAATTATTTATTTTGCAAAGAGAAAAACTATGAAGAGGTTGTGGTAAATTGGCATTGCTTCTGCTCTGTTGAAGATATAAATTGGCATAATTGTTTTTTTGGGGCAATTTGAGAGTCTTAAGACTATGCATTCTTAAGATGTCCAGAATGTTCAATAAGTAATTTCACTTCTGGGAATATTTCTTTAGAATGTAATCAGAGATTTGAGCAATAATTAATGCATAAGAATACTCAGCACAGCCTTTTTATAGTGAAAAAGAAACAATGTAAGTGTCCATAACAGGATATTACTTAAATAAATTTTGGGTTAACCCTGTAAGGTTCTGTAAAACCTTAACAAACTATCTTTTTAGAGAAAAATGACAAGGAGAAAGTGTGTGCTGTTAAAACCACTAAAGTAATTTATATATTGGCCTCTGGGGAGAGGGTGTTTAAACTACTTCCCACACTCTGGCAGAACCAAATCTGGGCATATGTTATTGAGTAATATGTTAGCAAGTAAAACAACTTTGTATAATTATGAACTTTGTGTAATTACCGTGTTTCCCCGAAAATAAGACCTGCCCATAAAATAAGCCCTAGCAGGATTTCTAAGCATTTGCCCAATATAAGCCCTACCCTGAAAATAAGACCTAGTGATGGGCGTGGCTATGCAGCCTATCTGCACAACCCATGCATTTCGTAGCATAGCAGTAAAGAAAACGAGCAGCCCTTCTCATCTGCCCCATGAGAGCTCTGTTGCTCTACATAAGAGATTGGGGCCAATGGCTCTACAGGAAATAGAGTTGCAAGAAATTCAGGATGGAATTCAGGGTTTGGAGTGTTATGATTATGTTCCAGAAGAAGATGACTTAATGATATTTGAATAAATGTAGATTGTTATACCCTACTTAAAAAAAATAACACATGCCCTGAAAATAAGCCCTAGGGTGTCTTCTTGAGGAAAAATAAATATAAGACCCTTATTTTCAGGGAAACATGGTATCGTTCAGATGGGGATGACTCTTCTCTTGCTTTTGTCTCTCTTTTTTTTTTTTTTGCCAGCATCAGGGCACTTTGAGTCCTTGTCTTTCTTTTTCTCCTCTTAGAGGTAGGGATGGAGGAGAGGGCAGAAGCTATTGTCGTTGGGCAAATATTCTCTCCTACAATCTTTTTCTCTTAGTCCTTTCCTCTGGTGCCAGGAGCCTGCATTGGACCCTTCCTCCTTACAGTACAGTGATTAAGAGACAAGATCCCAACTTGGATTTAGGGGAAGCAGCAGGAGTGGGGCCTTGGGCCTGCAACTCAGGTCTCCCCAGGATAAGAAGAAGCAGTCCTTCCTCTTACTTATCAAAGTCATATGTTATAGCTTGGGACCAAACATCATCTAAATACATTATCATCTAGCTATTCTTTGTCCTCTGTGCGTGTTTATTTCACTTGGAGACACCTTTCACACTGTAGTGCTCTAAGACAGGATTGGGTTGTTTTAATTCCTGATGTAGTACTATTTTAATCTCATCAGAATTTCTCTGTCTTTGTCTGTTTTGAGAAAATAATTTTACAAGTGGACAATAAACCATGTGTAAAAAAACAGAACCCTGACCCATGATCTGTAGCAACGAGTCCAGGAAGACCACAACTTCTGCAGCAATCAGCCCAAACAGCCAGGACTTAATCAGTAACTGCCAACTACACTATTTTTTTGCCCCTGCTTCCAATTTAGAACCAAACGGAGAAAGCTAAATATGCTCTCCTTACCAATCACGTAGGATGCCCTGCCTATAATCAGCCTACCTCCAGCTTCCCTTATGCCAATAATCTCCAATTGAGGCACACCTGAGCCTTCCTTTTTTTTTTTTATCACCATAAAGATTTTATAGTCCCCTGCCTACCTTTGAGTGTCTATGAAATGCAAGTAATGGTGGCTGACTCCCTTGCTCTAGCAAGCTCTGAATAGTCTTTGCTCATTTTTATTTGAGTGGTCTTTGTTTCCACACTCTGTATTTTTCTATAGGTATATAACTGTATACAGAGAAATATATACCATAAAGGGAGAAATACTATGTATCTGTAAATATATCTATAATAATCACAATAAGTATATATTGCTTTTATCTTATAAAACATAATGCATAGGATGATCACATTGGAACTCAGGGGAGACCTGGCTTTCAGTACAGTTGCAAGAAGTTATAAAACTTCAGGAACGAGGAAAATCTTTAGATTGGAATCAGGGAAGGCTGTGGAAGTGAGAAGGTGGTTTTATCTGTAGGGCAATGGGATCATCTAAAGGTCTAGTCTGTAAGTACTCTGGGGAGTAAAGAGAGACTGGAGGTGGGGAGGCTAGCCCAGAGCTCTTACAACAGTGTAGGAAAAATTCTGAGTCACCTAGAAAGAAGGAATAAAAAGGTCAGTCCTTAGAGATGTTAATTTTATGGGTCAACTTGACTGGACCATGGGATGCCCAGTTGGTCAAAATATTCTGGGTATTTCTGTGAGGGTGTTTTGGACAAAATTAACATTTAAATCATTGGACTGAGTAAAGAAGATTGCCCTCCATATTGTGGTGGGCCTTATCCAATCAGCTGAAGGCTTGAATAGAACAAATGGCTGACCCCTTCTCAAGTAAGAGAGAACCCTCCTGTTTGATGGCCTTCAAACTGGGACATCAGCCATTCCTGGTTCTACAACAGCTACTGGTCTTTGGACTCAAACTGGAATATGGGCCCTGCAGATTTTAGATTTGTCAGCCACCATAGTCATGAGAACTAATTTCTTATAATAAGTGTCTTTATATATAGGAGATATATGTATGTGTATAGAAATACACACACACACAAGATATATAAGTATTCTAAATATATGTATCACAAATAGGATATATATAGAATATATATAGATTCCGTTTCTCTGGAGAACCCTATATTATAGTATAGGAAATATTTCCTGATAGGGCAAATAAAGGAAATGGAGGCTTTTAAGCTAAAGAAATGAATCTTTGAAAGAAACAGGAAAACAGAGAAGGCCAGAAATGATAAGAGGCAGGGGAAGGGGGAGGTTGGCCTCTCTTTGGAATATGTTGAGTTTTAAACAATAGCAGGGTATCCAGGAGGAGCTGGGGAGCCAGCCTATAAAATGCCCTCAATAATGTTCTTTGAAAGGAGAAAAAGGCAGGTATAAAAGTCTAATGAATTATAGAGAGGTTGGTTTTTTGAAACAATTATTCCCAGCTCTGACACCACAGGTTATCATCAATTTTCTTAAGGAATGTCAGCATATTTTAATCAAAATTAATTTTGGTTTATTTTGCTCAATCATCATAATCTGAAACAGCCCACATCAGTGGGAATGGAGTGGAATGAAGCAGTCTCTCATACACCACTAATGTTTTGCAACTGAAAGCAAGTTGTAATTGTTATGCGAAGCTATCCAGATTGCCAGTCAACACTGAACTCAGCAGGTGACCCCTTCACTCTCCAATTCTCTTTGCTTGTGCATAACCAGACTCAATGGTGTACAGAGGGATTGCTCAGAAACGTTGACTGTCAAATGCGTAAACATGAACCAGGGTTAGGAAAACAGGATTAATGCAGCCTGCTTAATGAGTGTTCTCTGCAGAACGACTCCTCAGCAAGAAGGGAAATGTCCAATAGATTCAAGAATGTAACTGGAGCAGCAAGAACAGGTCCACTGGTGGCGTCGCTCTCCGAGCTGTCTGATGGCCTGCTTTGTGCTTCAGTCCCCGCACACTGAATCGTTAACCTTTGGCACTGCGTAGGGTTCAGCATTTCAGAAGTGTCTTGATTATGAAAAATCTGCCAGCACTAATGGGGAACCTCTGACCCAGGTGCCAGCCCAGCCTTACAGCTCCACAGCTGCTGCAATTTTGATTGAAAAACAGGTCTCTGGTGTCACGAACAAAGTAACTGGGAATTGGGCCACCTGTAATAGTTACACTTTTATGCAAACCATGAAGACTCTTCTTTTTTTGTTGTTGTTGTTTTGTTTCTTTTGCTGTCAAAGGACTGATTTCCTACATTGCCTGAACTCAATACATACAAATCACCAGCTTTAAGTGCCTTTCACCCGTCCATTTCAGTTTAGGGCCTACTGTGTTCCAGCTCACTGCTAGTTACTGGGATTTTTTTTTTTTTTAAGGTGAGAAGATATATATATATATATATATATATATATTTAGAATTAGCCAGGTTACTGGGATTTTTTAAATATGGGAAAATCACCTGCGCATGTGCACATGCGTGGGCATACACAGGCGCAATTTGATGCCAGGTGCTATAGCACGCTGCGTGCTTTTGGTTATTATGAATAAGGCTACTAACAAACTCATGGTCAAGTGTTTATATGGCTACGTGCTTTCAATTTTCTTGAGCATATACCTAGGGGTGGAATTGCTGAGTTAAATGGTAACCCTATTTTAACTTTTTTGTGGAACTGTCAAGCTATTTTCCAAAGCAACTGCACCACACATTCCCAGCAGCAATGTATGAGGGTTCCAAGTTCTTCATATTCTCATCAATACTTGTTATTGTT
>VSMD01081255.1:0-29798 GCA_008750895.1 Mirza zaza | reverse complement strand
TATGAAAAAGACACCTGCACTCGAATGTTTATAGCAGGACAATTCACAATTGCAAAGCTGTGGAAACAACCCAAGTGCCCATCAATTCATGAGTGGATTAATAAAATGTGGTATAGGTATACCATGGAGTACTACTCAGCTTTAAGAAACAATGGTGACATAGCACCTCTTGTATATTCCTGGATACAGCTGGAACCCATTCTACTAAGTGAAGTATCTCAAGAATGGAAAAACAAGCACCACATGTACTCACCAACAAATTGGTATTAACGGATCTACACCTAAGTGGACATATAGGAGTAACATTTATCAGGTGTTGGGAGGGTGGGATGGGGGAGGAGGGGATGGGTATATACAACCACAACGAGTAAGATGTGTAACGTTTGGGGGATGGACACACTTGAAGCTCTTACTCGAGGGGGGAGGGGGGCATGGGCAATATATGTAACCTTAACACTTGTACCCTATAATACGCTAAAATAAAAGAAAATAAAAAAAAGTAAAAATAAATAAATAAAGCAAAAAAATAAAAATAAAAAATAAAATACGAATCAAGTTACAGAAATTCAATTTAGTAATTTTCCTGCTACACATTTACTTTATAAAGTATGGCTTATTGTATGAGCTTTTATAGTATATTTATATGTGATAAATGCTATGCTTTAGTTTCCTAAGATTAGTAGTCAAGCATCAATCATAAAATTCCATTGACTGGGCCTGGCGCGGTGGCTCACACTTGTAATCCTAGCACTCTGGGAGACCGAGGTGGGTGGATCGTTTGAGCTCAGGAGTTCGAGACCAGCCTGAGCAAGAGCGAGACCCTGTCTCTACTAAAAATAGAAAGAAATTAGCTGGACAACTAAAAATACATATATAAAAAAATTAGGCCGGGCGCGGTGGCTCAAGCCTGTAATCCTAGCTCTCTGGGAGGCCGAGGTGGGCGGATCATTTGAGCTCAGGAGTTCGAGACCAGCCTGAGCAAGAGCGAGACCCCATCTCTACTATAAATAGAAAGATATTAATTGGCCAACTAATATATATAGAAAAAAAAAATTAGCCGGGCATGGTGGTGCGTGCCTGTAGTCCCAGCTACTTGGGAGGCTGAGGCAGCAGGATTGCTTGAGCCCAGGAGTTTGAGGTTGCTGTGAGCTAGGCTGACGCCACGGCACTCACTCTAGCCTGGGCAATAAAGTGAGACTCTGTCTAAAAAATAAAAAATAAAAAAAAAAATAAAAAAAAAATTAGCTGGGCATGGTGGTGCATGCTTGTAGTCCCAGCTACTTGGAAGGCTGAGGCTGGAGGATCGCTTGAGCCCAGGAGTTTGAGGTTGCTGTGAGCTATGCTGACACCATGGCACTCTGGCCCTGGCAACAGAGTGACACTCTGTCTCAAAAAAAAAAAAAAATCCATTGTCTGAAGAATAAACATATTTTAAGAGCTCATATATAGAATTTTTGAACAGTGATTTGTTCTTCTAGATGTCCTAGCATATATAATAATTTTCAGTATTTTTTCTTTTGTAATGTGGTTCACTTAAAAATTTTCCTCCCAATAAATACTTCCAATACTTAGAAAGTCCAGAGAAATCATTCTAATATTGAGTTCTAATGCTGATTGCGGAAACAATGTAATTTTCGAAGCCAATATACAGCTGTTATACAACACAGGTTTGAACTGTGCAGGTCCACTTTTATGTAGATTTTTTTCAACCAAATGTGGATAAAAAATACAGTATTAGCAGGATGTAAAACCCATGTAAACAGAGGGCTGACTTTTCCTATATGCAGGTTCTGCAGGGCCTGCTTCAGGACTTGAGGATTTTGGTATATACCCTGGGAATCAATCTCCCTTGTGTATACCAAGATATGACTATATTATTTCATTCTTTTTAAATTCAGCAAGTACTACTGAACAAACACTGTATGCATGTATCATTATTATGATAATATTGATATGAAAGTAATACTACCTTAATTGCCTGGCAAATGCCTTAATAAACGATATATGCACAATCTAAGCAGTCACATGACTCTTAACCATTAAATTCTCTATATTTTTTTGGTTAGCAGATTATTTGAGAAACTTCAATTTTATTATGCAAGGGTAGGTAGCATGCAACTCTTCTTCAGAGAACAATCAGGGACATTCATCAAATACTCGTATTTTGAATAGATCCTCAGAGAAAAAATGCTTGAGGATAACAGATAGGCAACAGGGAGACACTTAGGGTGAAGACAGAGCCCAGAATGCCTGTGTGGGGTGCTGAGAGCCTGAGCGGCTGCAGGACAGGAACCCAGGGAAAGGGTAAGCTGCCGGGAGATCACACAGAGGCACCGCTTGAGCTTGTGAGGAGCTCCACAAGCTTCCGAATTGCAAAAGAGGAAGTCAAACTGTTCCTGTTTGCTGATGAGATCTTATACCTAGAAAACCCTAAAGAATCCTCCAAAGACTCCTAAAATTGATAAATGAATTTAGTAAAGTCTCAGATTACTAAATCAATGTACACAAATCAGCACTGATTTTTGTGTGTGTGTGTGTTTTGATGTTCCTGAAAGCATTTCTATACTCTAGTAACAACCAAATTGAGAATCAAATAAAGAACTCAATTTCATTTATAATAGCTGCAAAAACAAAAACAAAACCTAGGAATATACATAACAAGGAGTTGCAAGATCTCTACAAGGAGAACTACAAAACGCTAATGAAAGAAACTGTAGATGGTACAAACAAATGGAAAAACATCCCATGCTGATGGATTAGAAGAATCAATATTATTAAAATGTCCATTCTGCCCAAAGTAATCTACAGATTCAATGCAACTACTATCAAAACACCAATGTCATTTGTCACGGAATTAGCAGAAATAATCCTAGGCCAGGTGCAGTAGCTCACGCCTGTATTCCCAGCACATGGTAAACCAAGGCAGGAAGACTGAGGTCAGAAGTTTGAGACCAGCCTCAGCAACATAGTGAATCCCCATCTCTACAAAAAAATTAGCTGGGCATGGTGGTGCATGCCTATAGTCGTAGCTACTTAGGAGGCTGAGGCAGGAGAATCGCTTGAGGGCAGGAGTTTGAGGTTGCAGTTAGCTAGGCTGATGCCATGGCACTCTAGCCCAGGTGACAATAGTGAGACTTTGCCTCAAAAAATAAATAAATAAAAATAAAAGAGACAGAATGGGTCTCAGGCTACCTTGAAACTTAACTGAAGTTATATTAATATAAAGAATGTACCAATAAGGTATTTGTGGGTAGGTACATGACAGAGAGATATTAGACAGTAATGAAAACAAGAAAAAGAGAACTGAGAGGTAGGATGATATTGTAGAACCTATTTAATGCTAAAAATAATAAAACAGCAACAAGACTTCTATAGTGATCACTGTGCCAGATACTGTTTTAAGCACTATATCAATGCATTTAATCTTTAAAACAATTCTATTAATATGAAATAGGAACTATTATTTGCCTTATTTTAAACTTGAGGAAACCTCGGCACAGAGAGGTTAAGAAACTTGCCCAGGGTTGGATTGCGAAGTGGTGGAGTGGAATTCGAACTGAGATAATGTGGTTCCAGAGTGTGTGCTCTTGACAATTCAGTCACACTGCAACACTACCCAGAGGTGACAGGGCTTCATCGGGCTGATTCAGAAGTTCAGTTTGCCCTGCATATATTCGTGCAGTCATATCCTGAGCACAGACTGTGCATGATGTTACTGATATGGCGGTGAACAAGGAGTTATATTTCTTTCTTTCTGAAACACAGAGTTAGAAGCACTACATATAATTAAGTCTCATGTTTTGTTTCCAAATTTAATCAAACAACCCTTAAATAATTGGGTATCACTTATAGCCTGCCTGTACGGAAAGAATGTGTCAGTCAAACTGATACAAAGCACATGACCTGACTGATAATTCTATTTCCATTCTGAGTTATTTACTAGGTATTCTGGATTACATTCTTTGGACCCATGGGTTGATAAGAATCTACATTCCTGAACCTGATGAAACCTGGAACACTGATATCCTTTCTACCTCTGCTTCAGAATTGTCTTGAAGCTAAAATTAAATGATATAAACTTTGTAAACCTGAAGGTTTATTTAAACAAAATGTATTTATGCTTATTTAAACAGTGTTTAGAAACTCTTCAAATATCTTCAAGGTGAGTAATTACTTCTGATTTACTTTTGGTCAAGTAAGGACAGTAAATGTGTGGAAATATTTAAATAAGTACCCATGTACCCATGTAACCTGATTTAACTCAAAACTTGCAATTCCATAAAAGTTTTTAAATTTTGGATAATCTGTGCTGCTATTCTTTCTTTTCTCTCTCTCTTTCTTTTTTTTTGAGACAGAGTCTCACTCTGTTTCCTGGCTAGAGTGTCATGGCATCAGCCTAGCTCACAGCAACCTCAAACTCCTCGGCTCAAGTGATCCTCCTGCCTCAGCTTCCCGAGTAGCTGGGACTACAGGCGTGCGCCACCATGCCCAGCTAATTTGTTTCCTATATATTTTTAGTTGTCCAATTAATTTCTTTCTATTTTTGGTAGAGATGGGGTCTCACTCTTGCTCAGGCTGTTTTCGAACTCCTGACCTTGAGCAAGCCACCCACCTTGGCTTCCCACAGTGCTAGGATTACAAGCATGAGCCACCGTGCCCACCAGGCCTGCACTACTTTTCTTGAGCCTAAAACTTTAATTAGCTGTTTTTAAAAATCTGCTACAATGGTGACCTTCCTTGAATACACAAGCTCTCTTAAATCCTAAGGGGAAATAGCATTGCTTTTTCACCATAATGCAGGCATACTTCATTTTATTGCACTTCACTTTCTTGCGCTTTGCAGATATTACATTTTTTACAGATTGAAAGTTTGTGGCAACTCCAAGTCCAGTACAATATCAGTGACATTTTTCCAATAGCATGTGTTTACTTCGTGTTTGTGTCACATTTTAGTAATTCTCACAATATTTCAAACTTTGTCATTATTATCTATTATGGTTATCTGTGATCAGTGATCTTTAATGTTACTATTGTAATTGTTTTGTGGCACCACGAACTGTGACCATGTAAGATGGCAAACTTAACTGATAAATGTGTATGGTCTGATTGTTCCATGGATCCATACTCCCCCATCTTTCTCCCTGTCCTTGGGCCTCCTATTCCCTGAGACACAACAATATTAGGTCAACTAATAACCCTATATGGCCTCTAAGTGTTCAAGTGAAAGGAAGAGTCACAAGTCTTTCACGTTAGTGGAGATGGGGTCTCACTCTTGCTCAGGCTGGTCTCGAACTCCTGACCTCCTGAGATCCTCTTGCCTTGGCCTCCCAGAGTGCTAGGATTATAGGCATAAGCCACCATGGCTGGCCCAAGTCTCTCACTTTATTTATTTATTTAATTTTGATACAGAGTCTCACTTTGTTGCCTAGGCTAGAGTGAGTGCATCAGCCTAGCTTACAGCAACCTCAAACTCCTCAGCTCAAGCGATCCTCCTGCCTCAGCCTCCCGAGTAGCTGGGACTACAGGCATGCATCACAATGCCCGGCTAATTTTTTGTGCATATATTTTAGTTGGTCAATTAATTTATTTCTATTTTTGGTAGAGACAGGGTCTCGCTCAGGCTGGTTTCGAACTCCTGACCTTGAGCAATCCTCCCGCCTTGGCCTCCCAGAGTGCTAGGATTACAGGCGTGAGCCACCACACCTGGCCCAAGTCTCTCACTATAAATCAAAAGCTAGAAATCAATAAGCTTAGTGAGGAAGGCATGTTAAAAGCTGAGACAGGCCAAAAGCTAGGCCTCTTGCACTAGTTAGCTAAGTTGGGAATGCAAAGGAAAAGTTCTTGAAGGAAATGAAAACTGCTATTCCTGTGAACAAACACATGGAATGGTAAGAAAGAGAAACAATCTTACTGCTCATATGGAGAAAGTCTGAGTGGTCTGCATAAAGGATCAAACCACGTACAACATTCCATCTCCAGAACATAAAAGTACGAGGTGAGGCAGCAAGTGCTGATGTAGAAGCTCCAGCAAGTTATTCAGAAGATCTAGTTAAGACAACTGATGAAGGTGGCTACACTTAATAGATTTTCCATGTAGATGAAATAGCCTTTTACTGGAAGAAGATGCCATCTATGACTTTTATAGCTAAAGATGAAAAGCCAATGCCTGGCTTCAAAGCTTCAATGGACAGGCTAACTCTATTGCTAGGGGCTAATGCAGGTGGTGACTTTAAGTTGAAGCCAATGTTTATTTAGCAATCTGAAAATCCTAGGGCCCTTAAGAATTATGCTTAATCTACTCTGCCTGTACTCTAACAAATGGAACAAAGCCTAGATCATAGTACATGTGTTTACAGCATGGTTTACTGAATATTTTAAGGCCACTGTTGAGATGTACTGCTCAAAAAAAGGATTGCTTTCAAAATATTACTGCTCATTGACAATGCACCTGGTTGTCCAAGAGCTCTGATGGAGATATACAAGATTAATGTTGTCTTTATACCTGCTAACACAACATCCATTCTGCAGCCCATGGATCAATGAATAATTTCAACTTTCAAGTCTTCTTATTTAAGAAATGCATTTTGTAAGGCTATAGCTGCCACAGATAGTGATTCCTCTGATGGATCTAGGCAAAGTAAATTAAAAAACCTTCTTGAAAGGATTCACCATTCTAGATGCCATGAAGAACATTTGTGATTCACGGAAGGAGGTCAAAATATCAACATTAACAGGAGTTTAAAAAAAGTTAATTCAAAATCTCATGGATGACTTTGAGGAATTTAAGACGTGAGCAGAGGAAGTAATGGCAGATGTGGTGGAAATAGCAAGAGAACTAGGATTAGAAGTGGAGCCTGAAGATGTGACTAGATTGCTGCAATCTCATGATAAAACTTTAAGGGATCAGGAGTTGCTTGTTCTTTTTTTTTTTTTTTTTTTTTTTGAGACAGAGTCTCATTCTGTTGCCCGGGCTAGAGTGCCATGGTGTCAGCCTAGCTCACAGCAACCTCAAACTCCTGGGCTCAAGCAATCCTACTGCCTCAGCCTGCCAAATAGCTAAGACTACAGGCATGCACCACCATGCCTGGCTAATGTTTTCTATATATTTTTAATTGTTCAGCTAATTTCTTTCTATTTTTAGTAGAGATGAGGTCTCGCTCTTGCTCAGGTTGGTCTCGAACTCCTGAGCTCAAGCAATCCTCCTGCCTCAGCCTCCCATAGTGCTAGGATTACAGGCATGAGCCACCACACCCGGCCGAGGAGTTGCTTCTTATGGATGAACAAAGAAAGTGGTTTCTTCAGATGCAATCTACTTATGGTGAAGATGCTGTGAACATCGTGGAAATGACAACAAAGAATTTAATATTCCATAACTTAGTTGACAAAGCAGTGGCAGGGTTTGATAGGGCTGACTCTAATTTTGTGGGTAAAATGCTACCAAACAGCATTGTACACTTTGGAGAAATCTTTCATGAAAAGAAGATGGATGTGATAAACCTTGTTGTTGTCTTGTTTTCAGAAACTGCCACAGGCACCCAAATCTTCAATAACCACCACCTGATCAGGCAGCAGTCATCAACATTGAAGCAAGACTCTCCACCAGCAAAAGATTATGAATCACTGAAGGCCCAAATGATTTTTAGCGTTTTTAAGCAATAAAGTGTATTTAAATTAAAATATATGTATTGTTTTGTTAATCATAATGCTATTCCACACTTAATAGACTATGGTATAGTGTAAACATAACATTTATATGCACTGGGAAACCAAAAACTTCGTGTGACTCAGTTTACTGTGGTGGTCTGGATCTGACTCCACAATTACGTAAGGTATGCCTGTATAAAATCTCATGTAAAAATTTCAGAAGGGAAGATACATTTGGCTTTCTTTTTGAAGTTAATGCTATTTGCTAAAATCCTTCACTATCATTATGAAATTTTAGGTTTAAAGATGCTAACTTCTTCGTGAATTTTTAATAATTTTTCTAAAAATTCTATATATTAAGGGTAAAACTACTAGACTAATGCCCATAATACACTTACTTTTCAAATGCCAACATGTTAGATAATATACATTTACTTTCAAACACCTAAATCCAATTATTTTAAGTTTAGGACTATGTATAAGCTCTTGAATGGGATTAGATCAATAGAAGCCTAGAGATGAAAGATATAATTATTACCAATGATGATTTTAAAAACCTGTTTACTTTTCAAGTATGATTACTTTGAAAAGATATATGCAATGAAGTTGATTTCCAAGTGTAAAGTAAATAATTAAATTTACAGTAAAAATGAAAATGAAATTGAGATTAACTATAGCTTATTCAGAAAATATGCAGTCATAGATAATAACTAAAAAAAAAAAAAGCCCAAAAAATGTCTTAGCAATACATTGGTTTTATTGAATAATAATAAAAAAAATTCTAGCTGGGTACAGTGGCTCACACCTGTAATCCCACAACTTTTGCTTGAGGTCGAGAATTCGAGACCAGCCTGGGCAACTGAGAGATCCCATCTCTACAAAAACAAACAAAACAAAACAGAAAAATTAGCCAAGCATGGTGGTGTGCACCTACAGTCCCAGCTACTCCGGAGGCTGAGGTGGGAGTTATCCCTTGAGCCCAGGAGTTCGAGGTTATAGTGATCTATGATCACATCACTGCACTCCAGCCTGGGTGAAAGAGTGAGACCCTGTCTCTAAAAAAAATAAAAACAAAAATAAAGGCTGGGTGCAATGGCTCACACCTGTAATCCCAGCACTTTGGGAAGCTTACAGGAGTATTGCTTGAGCCCAGAAGTTTAAGACCAGCCTGGGTAAGAGAAAGACCCCATCTCTACAAAAAACAGAAAAATTAAACAGGCATGGTAGTGCACACCTGTAGTCCCAGCTACTTAGGAAGCAGAGGCAGGAGGATCGCTTGAGCCCAAGAGTTTGAGTTGTAGTGAGCTATGATGACCCTACTGCACTCTTGCCCCAGCAACACAGGGAAACTCTATTTCCAAAAAAAAAAAATTAATTACATAAAAAAATAAAATAAATATTTCTAAGTATTTTAGGAAAGTGGTAACCTATACCATTAATCATGATAGAATTCTTACATGTTTTAATGAACAAAATTTTTAATAGTGATAGCAACAGCTTTGATACTATTATAAAAATTGAACATGACTATTATATGAAAGAGAAAAGTAAAAATATTTTTAAGTTTACATATTATTTCTCCAAGGTATAGAATTATTAATAAATACTCATCATCAATCAAATGTCACAAATCAAATAAAAAGAGAACAGACACATGATTCCAAAACACAAGTATTTTGTAACATACAATTTCCTAAGAAAATGTCCAAGTAAACTTTAACTATGAATACATATTCATGAGATTAATTCCATCCTTCCCAAGTTAAAATGGAAAAAAATATATTTTCCTCTTATTTTTATTCTAGTATTCACATAAAATATTGTACAGCAACACATCAAAGGTTAATGTTGCACAACTAATACCTGTAATGTGTTCTTCCTACAATTGACTCTCCTTCTCTCCAATGAGCAGTCACATCAGTGGGATCAAGTAAGCCTTCAAAAATATGTTCCCAGAGATACATGCCTGGTCATTAAAAACAAAAACAAAAAACATTTATTGTCTTATTTATTCTGGTGCATGAGATAAGTTTCTATTCTGTTCCTTTAATCATTTGACTTTGAAACCAGAACCTTCCCCCTTTGGTCCACTGGTAGGCAGTGCTATCAAGCAATAACTCAAAATCATCAATATGGCAGCTAACGAGAGGCAGGACTCAGAAGCTGTTAGTGTGAAATGTGGCAAAATGTGAGTTATATTAAAACAACAATCTCTCTTAAATTTTAGAACCCCCCTAATTATCACTGCACCTTTATTATCTTATTCTGAAACAAAATGTATTATGTTACAAAGTAATTACTATATGATTAGAACTGTTTTCATATTATAACAAACTAGGGAGATTTACCTTTTTATGCCAAACACAACCAGAGGAGCTCATGTATATACATACACATTCAATGTGTCAAGGGGATAGTACCTCCTCCTCACTTGAACACACATCCCTGACTGCATGATGCTCTTTATAGACAAATACCACTGCATCTTTTCTCCTTATGGCAGCCCCTGATGTTTTACCATGACTTCAACCGAATGAAAGCTTTGAGAGTAGAGGAGAACAACGTCACATGATGAGGTAATATGGAGACCATACAACACCTCTGGGAACACTGTTTTATTTACATAGAAAGACATGTTTTGTTCCATTCTCATTATACCCTGGTACTAAAGGAAACTAAAACAATCATGTTTTGAAACTTGGCCAATTAGACAAAGCTTTACAACTGTGGTAGGCTGAATAATGTCCCCCTGTACACCCACAAACATGTCCATGTTCTAATCTCTAGAACCTGTGACTATGTCACCTTATATGGCAAAGAGACTTTTAAAATATGATTATGTTAGGGATGTCAAGGTGAAGAGATTATCATGGACTACCATGGCCTATGTAATCACAAGAGTCCTCTCAAGAGGGAGGCAGGAGGGTCAGAGTGAGAGAAGGGAGATGTGAGAATAGAAACAGAGGTCAGAATGATGTGGGTAGCCTCTAGAAACGAAAAGGCAATAGAACAGATTCTCCTCTAGAGCCTGCAAAAGTAACACAGTCCCATAGACACATTTTGGACTTTTGACTTCAAAAATGTAGGATAATAAATTTGTATTGTTTTAAGCCACTAAATTTGTGGTAATTTGTTATGATGGCTATAGGAAACTATGGATTATGCAGTTACAGATTATGGTACCTGGAAATGAGGTGCTACTGGAACAAATACTTAAAAATGTGAAAACAGCTTTAGAATTGGGTAATGGGAAAAGGCTTGGAGAATTTTGAGAAACATGATTTAAAAAGCCTAGATGAGACTGCCTTGAAAAGACTGAAGGTAGAAATAAGGAGGTTAACAATTCAGCTAATGAGGACTCAAAAGAAAGTGAGGCACACAGTAGAAAAAACCTGTATCATCTTGGGGAATACCTGAATTATCATAAGCAGACTGTATTAAATATGGTAGAAATATATGTATTAAAGCAGTGCTTTAATATGTACTCCTGGTGAAGGCTCAGAAGAAATGAGGAACATGTTATTAAAAACTGGACGAAAGGCTGGGTGTGGTGGCTCACTCCTATAATCCTAGCACTCTGGGAGGCCGAGGTGGGTGGATCGTTTGAGCTCGAGTTCCAGACCAGCCTGAGCAAGAGTGAGACCCCATCTCTACTAAAAATAGAAAGAAATTAATTGGCCAACTAAAAATATATAGAAAAAATTAGCCAGGCATGGTGGCACATGCCTGTAGTCTCAGTTACTTGGGAGGCTAAGGCAGAAAGGAGTGCTTGAGCCCAGGAGTTTGAGGTTGCTGTGAGCTAGACTAACGCCACAGCACTCTAGCCCAGGCAACAGAGTAAGACTCTGTCTCAAGGAAAACAAAAAAACAAGATAAAAAAAAAACTGGAGGAAAGAGGATTCTTGTCATGTAATAGCAAAAAGCTTAGCTGAATTGTGTCTTAGCTGAAAAACTTGTAAGCGACAAACTTGGATATTTAGATGAAGAGGGTTCCAAGCAAAGTGTTAAAGGTATGGACTGGTTTCTTCTTCCTTATTATAGTAAAATGTAAAAGAGAGAGATTGAGAGAACTGTTAAACACAAAAGAACCAGAATTTGATGATTTTGGAAATTCTCAGACTATTAAGATTAAAAAGGTGAAAAATTAGATTCACTGTCAGGAAAGTGTGCTCTGAAAAGAAAGCCAAGAATGCATGATTTTGCTAGAGCCTCAGAAAGTCAGAATAGTCAATCACACAACAGGCTCTCTGAAGAGATTATGGGTCTCCTCAGCTATCTCATCAAAAGCCAGAAATAGAGATGAAATTAGTGCAGGAAAGATCTGTGGAGAAGCTTCTTATCTAATGGGGTGAATCCTGTGACATATATAGGAGACACACAAAGTTCTTGCAAATGTTATATCAGCAGAAACACCGCCAGCTTGGACTAAAAGAGAGAGAGGTCAAAATCAAAGAAGGCTGTTGTGCTTCCAAAATTCTATTAATACCAGCAAGAAACAGGCTGACAAAACTACTAAGCTGCCAACATGTGCACCCTTCGTGAGAAAAGGATGACTCCAATGCCGTGGAGCTGAAAGGCCAGAAGGCAACGCTGCAAGCTATAGATCATTTCTACGTTTGAAAACCTAATGGAGCTTGCCTGCTTGGACTTCAAAATTACTTGCACCGGTGATTCCTTTTTACTTCAAATTTCTCCCCTTTTGAACGGGAATGTCTATAACTGGTATCCTATGACTGTGTCTGGGGAACAGGCTGATGAAAGTAGCATTTGATAAAATTCATCTGGCCACTTTGTGCTTTTGGATTGAAAAAAGTCTGGAAACAAGAAAACTTGCTAAGATGTAAAATTAATTAAAAACTAAAATGGTGAAGTAGAGATTTAAAGAAAGAAATCAATATTAGAGACTTTTTTTTTTTTTAAATTGCTAGAACTTGATGTTTTGAGGCATGGGTTCAGGTGCTTGAAATTTAGAAGTCAGTAGTAATCTTTAAGGATGTATATCTGTACATAAGCATGAATGAATTTATGAAACGTCATAAGGCAGGCACTATGTACTATATACTTTCCTCTTATCTGGTACTTTCTATCCATATCCCTTATTATAAATAAATCCAACTCGTGTTCAAAGGTTGAATAAAGCCCCTTCTAAATCGCTAAATTCTTTCTGACTCTTCTAGCCCTCAGGGCCCCCTTTCTCTAATAGAGCATAATATATACCTTGGAACACTAGATTCTCATGACACTCAGAGCAAAATGCTTCTGTAGACACTCAAGTTTACTCAAATACACACTACATCCCTTACTATGACACTCACAATGAACACGGGCATATTAAAGGCTCTGAGAAAGGCCTGCATTGAAGAATCTCATTTAAATTTGTTCTCTTCAGTGTTTCCCAAACTTGTCTGGTCATCAAGGGCAGGGGCCACATCTTATACTTAAGTATCAAGTGTCCAATAAATATAAAATTCATGAAAATTCAGTTGACATATGTATTTCAATATAATGATGCTACACAACCTACTCACTGTATCTACAAATGAAGCTGTGTTCTGCTTAAGACCAACAATGGAGTGTGCGTGTGTGTGGGGGGTGCGTGTGTGTTGGCACACACATGTTGTCTAATGGGAAGGGAAATGAAATAGTGACAAAAAGTGAAAAAATATATCGTACCTTAATTAACAAATGATAAAAACAAGCTATATTAAAACGAATTTAACACCAATAAAGTGCATTTTACAATGCTTTTTATATATCTTCCTTCTACACATCAACTTACCAATGGCAGCTTTGCCCCAGATTTGTACAGTGAGGTCTGTTTTTCCTTTTGTGGATTTATTTAATATTTGAAAGCGAATTTTAAATCTCTGTTGTTGCTCATTTTTTTCATCTCCTTCCCAAGGATTCCATTCTTCACTTTCCAATATAGACTGTTCTGCTGTAAAAAGAGTAACGGTGTTTACCAGTAAGGTATAAGGGCAGATAAATTCAAGTCACTTAAATTAGATACTAAAGAGTTTTAATTTCATCCTAATTTTTCAGAGATGAAGCAACAGAATTTGAACTAAACACAATTAAAAAAAATCAGCAACTTAATTTTCTTTGAACCTTTACTCTGAAAGATCTTAGAAATAAAATGTTAACTTGAGACAGGAAAATTATCTCCCCCAAAACAAAACTTACAAAAATAACCGAATAATACGTATCAAGTTAAATGTTTAATTTTGGCAATTCTTTAACGATTATATATGTAATCTACGCATAAAAACTTGACTTGAGAGAGTAGTGTCCACCAGTTTTACATACTACTGTGCAAAATTCTGACTAAAGGGAGAGACGAAGCTCAGTCTGATCCTAACATGCGTTAAAAATGCAGGACACCTGGAGGTAAAGCGCTCTGGCCTTCCGAAATCAAATCGCTGCTCTTCGTTTATATATGGAAACAGCTGTCTTAAAACCAGCGGCGATCTGCGGCCTGCCTCCTAGCAGCATTCCCACAAACCTCCGGCATTTGAGACAGACTGGATATTTAACACGCGTTTTAACGGCGTGCGCGCCTGTCAGCCCCCGGGATGTGGAGTGGGGACCGCGTGAGAGAACCGGGAGAAGACAAGGAACAGCCTCCAACCCCGGGCCCAGGGCTGGCTAACGCGGCTGAAGGAGGAAAAGCGCCTCCCGGGCCCCGGGAGTAATCCCGTACCGGAGAGCGGGTCCGCGGCCGCCCCGGCCGCCCCGCAGCCCCCAGCCCCGGCGCGCAGCCTGGGGAAGGAAGCTGCCGCCCCCGTCCTACCTCGGCCGCGCCTCTCCCGCGCGGGGGCCGCCCACTTCCTGAGGCCCCGGGGGGACGCGGCCGGCGCCTGGCGGCGGCGCCCGAAAAAGACGTGGTAGGCAGCGTAGAGGGAGAAGAGGCAGTACACGGCAATGAAAAACGTGCACACCCGCTTCCGAATCAGCCGCATCCCACTCAGACTTCCTGTCAGGCCGCCGCCGCCACGGAGCGGGGCGGAGCGGCCACCGCTCAACGCCGCGGCCCCGGCGGCGTCCGGTGCAGGCCCAGGCGGGCGCTCGCAGAACCGTCCCCGCCTGCGGCTCTTCCGCCCCGCCCCCGACGCAGCCCCGCCCCGACACGGCCACGCCCCCGATAGGCCCCGCCCCTTCAGGGGCGGAGAGTCCTGCCTCCGTCTGGCCCTGGAATACCGGCATGGAAGACGTCCACTGCTCCGTGCTGCTTCCCATTCGCCAGGCTGGGTGGGCTCTTCCCTGACCCCTGTAGTGTACCCACTGCACCTTTCAACCCTGGCCACCTTCCCCGTGTACACAAAGACTTCGGGGAAAGAACAGCAGCCACCGTGGTCCGTGAAGGCCAGCCAAGTGAAGGCACGGACACGGACCGTGTCGTTATTTGCTCAACATGGAATCTGCAGCGCCTAGGACGGGGCCTGCTACATTGATGGATGAGTGACTATTAACGTCCTTCAAAAAAATTAAGTGGTGACAGCCACACAACCTTGTGAATGTAATTACGCATAGAAAGTTAAAATGACAAACTTTGTTGAATATACCTTACCACAACAAGAGTATTTAAAAAAATAAGTGCTATTACTGTAATGGGGGTTGTGCAGTATTTTGTCAAGTAGAGGCTGTAAAATTGAATGTTGTCAATAAACTTTCTATGTCAAGCCTTGTGAATTTGGGCTACATTTTTTTTTTTTTTTTTGTCAGTAGCGTCTGGGTATTGCTGTTCAAATTATCAGGCAGTTTTGCAGTGGTGTGCCCAGTTGTCCCAGTTTGCCCAGGACTGAAAGGATTCTTAGGTTAGAGGATTTTTAATGCTAAAACTGGGAAAGTCCCGGGAAAACCAGGAAAACTTGGTCACTCTACCACTAACCCTAAACTATTATGTCAAAAATTTTGCCAAATCCCCAAATCAGTTCACTGCCTTGAAACACCCATTCTAATCCATGTGTATTCAGACCCCCAAATCCTATAAATATCACCCCCATCCCTCCCCTTCTGAGATTGCTAAACTTCTGTCAAAGTGTTGTGCTTCTTTACTGTAGTAGGTTTAGTAAACATAGCTTTCCTTAATTAACAGGTTATTCTGGTGGTCTCTTGGGGAAATGGCAGTTGTTTTTATGTGTACAAACAACAAGTTTGGCCTATTTTGTCTCTAGAAATGACAATTATTTAAGGATAGGGAGTATTTATTTTATCATAAACACAAAACACCCACTTGAGTGTATTAATGTACACTCAAATGCTACTAATGTTTTTAACATAGAGAAAATTATTGGAAGTAAAACTATATGGGGTTTGCTTCATCTTGAGTAGGGGAGAGGGCTGTGAAAATAAAGATGTTTTCTGTCTTCGAACTACAAGGACTACAAATGACTGCATAATTTGATGGTAAGCTTTTGTTATGTATTTAGGTTACAAAAGGATCTTCTAATTGATCTATGTCTGACAAAGTTCATTTTCCTTTTTTTTTTTTTTTTTTTTTATGTTTGAGCTACGGTGGAGAGCTGTGTATTAATCTACTATTCTGTATATTAATCTACTCAGATTGGCATTGGTGAATGGAGAGAGAGGGAGAGAGACAGAAGGAGAAGTGGTGGGGAATGCCAGTATGGAGGAAGAGAACAGGTAAATATCCTCTGGAATTTAAAGCTCCAGGTATGAGGAACCAGACCTGGGAAGGAAAAACATGGAAGGGAGGGTATACATAAAGGAACATGAGATGAATTAAACTAACACAGGGGTAAAATATTTGGCAAAATTTTCTTCTCTGTCTGAAAAGAGAAGAACTATTAATCAACAAGATATTAAGAAAATAGCACTAATGCCAGAAAGCCTTCTGCTGGCTGACTATAAAATAATACATGTTTATTTTTAGAAGTCCACAAGTACAAATTTCTTGTGATATCTTAGTTTATCCCCTCTTAGTTTATTATGTTTCTGGTAATACTCAAGAAGTATATTAACTACTTTGATTTTTCAGTGTGGCCAAGTCTTTGTTTCAAACCCTTTGTAAGGTAAACTTGCAATAGAGCTTGGTAAGCTATTAACTATAGCTGAACAGTTTACATAGCATAGCAAATACTCAGTCCTTGCAAGTTTGACTGCACTTTTTGGTAATACTGACTGGCCCTAGGACTATTTTTGTAGGTAATTCTTTAATAACACTTCACTGGTTTATTTGTTTATAATATATTTCAAATATATTTTGGTAATTTTCATTTTCCAAGACAGCAGTTTACTTTATTAGAATTAAAAGAAATTCAGATTTATCCTTTCACTCATTCTTAATTTTTTGGGGGGGGAGTTCTTTTTTATATTAAAACTTGTAGATTTTATTATTTGATTTTAATATTTTTAATATTTGATTTTATTATTTCATTATTTGTTTTCCTCTCCCTTTCCAACCATCTTTGGATTTATTTATCAATTCTGTGTGCCTAGTAATTTGGTAATTACTAGATTATGCATTATTTTCATTATTCCATCTGTTTTCCTGTTTGATCTTTTGGTTCTTTTTATAAGCAGGGCTTTTTATTTTTCTAGGTGGCTTTTATTTTCTTCTAAGTTTCTGAGCAGCTAACAAACTAATTTATAGCTTTCTAGTACTATGGGCATAATTTCCCATTTTTCATGAATGGGATACACTGATATTCTAGACTTTATGCATGAGGTTCAATTCTACTCTCTTGCTTTACATAGGCCTGAAGTCATATCTCCTGTTCTATAGGTGACATATCTGATATGTATTAGTTAATAACTAGTCTTTCATTTGTGAATTGTTATTTTTATTATTGTAAAATTACCCTCTTTATTCTATTTAATTACTTTTAAAGTTAAACTCTACTTGAATTAATATTTCTCTATTGGCTTTTGTGATGGACTGAATGTTTGTGTCTCCTTGCCCAAATTTATATGTTGAAATCCTAACTTCAAATATGATGATATTAGGAAGTGGGGCCATTGGGAGGTGATTAGGCCATGAGGGTGGGGCTTTTATAAATGGGATTAGTGCTCTTATGAAAAAGACCCCAGAGAGGTCCCTAATCTCTTATGCCGTGTGAGGACACAGTGAGAAGATGCCATCTATTCAGCTTCTATAATTTCTTCGGAATGAACAACAACAAAAAAAGAAGATGCCCTCTATGAACCAGGAAGTGGACCCTCACCAGACACTGAATCCACTGGTACCCTGATCTTGGATTTTCCAGCCTCCAGAACTGGGAAATAAATATTTATTATTTAAGCCACCCAGGCTATGGTGGTTTGTTATAGCAACCCAAACAGACTATGACAGTTTTCTTTTTGTTTGTATTTGCAATTTAAATCTTCCATTGCTTTATTTTTATGTTTTCTTTTATTTTAGGTTTGTCTCTCAAGCAGCACATAGTTGGTTCTTACCTTTTAACTAGAATTTGTCTTTCATTATGGGATTTTAAGCCTTTTGTGTTTGTGGTTATTATTGGTATATGTAATCTCCTATTTTTTCTTAAGCTTTATATTTTTATACATCTTTGCTCTTTCTTTTTGATGTTTTGCTATATAAATTTTATTTAATTTGCTTTTATTTTTTTCCAGCGATTTGGAAGGAACTTTGTAACTTTTAATTTTACGATAGTTTTTGTAAGTTTTGCCTTAAGTGAAAAGAACTTTTAGTCTATATTTCTCCAGTTATCAAAATAAAAGCAAAATGGTATATTTTGATCTTTTTCTTTCTACTCTTTGTGAGAATAACCTGGGTTTAGACCCAGATGCCACTAAATTACTGACTTGACATTATATATTCTATTTTTCAGTATATGGCAGTGATAGAATGTATTACTGTTCACAATAGTCCCCTCTTTGCAGGAGAATTATACATTCTTGCCTTGCTGATTGATCTCAGATGTGGTGTTACAACTGGCTTTGGCTAATGAAATTTTGAGCAGAAGCATCATGTGACACTTCTAGGTAGAGCTTTAGGAGCCAGTGTGTGCTCTGCCATACTCTTTTTACATGTGCCAGTGTGAATGCTGTGTTCTAGGCCAGGGGTCGCCAACCTACGGTGAGTTGTATAATTATTTCATTTATATATTACGATGTAAAAATAATAGAAATAAAGTGCATAATAAATGTAATGCGCTTGAATAGTCCCCAAACAATCCGCCCTTCCCTGTTCATGGAAAAATTGTGTTCCATGAAAATGGTTCCTGGTGCCAAAAAGGTTGGGGACCATTGCTATACCGTTTCTGTTTCCTCACCTTGGGTGCTGCTAGTCTCTGTGTGACATTATCAACAGCGGCCTCTGTTGATCATCTATGGATATATGCCACGAGTAAGAAAAATTAACCTCAGTTTTTATAGGCCACTATGATTTTAAGATTATTTGTTATCTCAGCATTACGTAGCTTCTCCTGACTGATATAATGATGTTTGGAGAAGTGTTTGACAACTGCTTGTGAATGAGCTTGCCATCAGAAAATTAATGTAGTAAAATCTACATACAATGTGGTAATCTGCCTACTTTCGTAGTCAAGCAAGAGATTGTAAAGGTCTTTCTGGAATGTCCAAGAACTGTCACAGAGCAAAGCAACTTTGCTTCCCAAAACAGAAATCAATGGTATTCTCCAGAGATGGAGTTACAGAGGTTCTTGAGAGCCAAGTATTCAATAATTAAGAATTTTAGGCCAGGCGCGGTGGCTCACACCTATAATCCTAGCACTCTGGGAGGCCGAGGTGGGCGGATTGTTTGAGCTCAGAAGTTCGAGACCAGCCTGAGCAAGAGTGAGACCCCCATCTCTACTAGAAAAAGAGAAAGAAATTAGCTGGACAACTAAAAATATGTAGAAAAATAATTTGAAAAAAAGAATTTTGTCTCAACTTTGAAGGCAGTGGGAATCTAGTGGATGGTCTTAAGTATTAATTTATTCACTATTCACTCAACAAATAGTTATTGAACAATGACTATGTGCTCATCACTATTTTTAGTGATGGGTACCTGCTGTGACCGAAACAGTGTTCCTGCTAAAATGGGATTTCTTTGTGACAAAATGACGAGCTATGTCCCCAACACTGTGGTAATACCAGCAGAGTCAACTCAACCGTGTCTGACGGAACTATACTTGCTTATTGCGTTAAAAGTTACTATGAGACATATTTGACCAACAGTTGGCGTAATTCATTCCACAAATATGTACGGAGCTGAGTGCAAAATGTGTAACACAGCCTGAAAAAACATCTGAATTATACAAGCCAGTTTTCCAGTTTAAACTAAAAATATCATAGGCTTGAACTGTATCTTACAGTTAAAATAAATGTTGGGGGTTTTGAGAAATTTAAATAATCTCTGTAATAAAGTTTGTGTCTTTGCTCTGACATTGTAGCTGCTTAAGTTAGCAAAAACAAAAAAGTTAGTTAATAGAAATAGAACTGTCCAAAAACAATGCCCTGAAAATTTGGGGATAATACTGTCAAGATGAATTATTCTAAAACGCAGAAGGGAAATTGCATTTTTAAAAAGTGAACAGAAGAGGGAGCTGCAGGTAGAATTTTAACTAATGCATACAATAATTTTTATTTTAAATAAATCTGATAGATGCTAATATAAATATTCATATTATTAAAAATTGAATTACACATAAAAATCATGTTTGTGTACCTACAAATTGGTGATGTTTGGGGATAAGAAAAAGAATGTCATAGGTTAATTCTAGGTTTGTCATCTGTGTTCACAAATGAGGTTCCTCTTTTATAAATAAACCATGTTTCCCAGGTTATACCAATTGAGGGACAAAATAGATAATAATAACAATTAACAAAAAAGATTTCTCTGGCTCTGCCACCATCTGCTTTGCATGGACACTTAATTTCCTCCTCAATACTCCTGTTAAAAAATGTCTCATGCCCTGTGACATTTGTTCTTGGCCCCCTCCCACACCTTGCTTACTGTGGTGGCGTCTGCTGTATGTGATACCCAGCTAAAGCCCAGTGGAGGCCTTGTCATTACTGGTGCTGGGCGATGTCTACTCTGACACTGCCCTGCCAAGTTGCTATAGGTGGTACTAATATCGGTGCCAAAGGTCTCTTGTCACTGCCATTCATTGACTATGCAAAATGTTGTCCCCAATGCTGCTTGTATGCAGCTCCTTTATTCTCCATTCATTTTTCATCCTAAATAGATTTCTGTAGTTTTATTTTAGTTAGGCCTCAAACTATGCCCAGTCTTGCCTATATAAATAAAGTGAGGTTAGTGTCAAGCTTGGATCTGAAAAAATTTTTAGGACAATTGTATTACCATTCTTTTCAAAAGCCAGGGGGTGGGTTCCCTGTATTCTTAGATAATATAATCTAGTCAGAACTTGTTCATGGAGGTGAGGATAAATATATCTTTGTTTTTTATTTTTTTATTTTTTTGCAACAGAGTCTCACTGTTTCCCTGGGCTAGAGTGCCATGGCATCAGCCTAGCTCACAGCAACCTCAATCTCCTGGGCTCAAGCAATCCTGCTGCCTCAGCCTCCTGAGTAGCTGGGACTACAGGCATGCACCACCGTGCCCTGCTAATTTTTACTATATATTTTTAGTTGGCCAATTAATTTCTTTCTATTTTTAGTAGAGATGGGGTCTCACTCTTGCTCAGGCTGGTCTCAAACTCCTGACCTTGAGTGATCCACCCGCCTCAGCCTCCTAGAGTGCTAGGATTACAGGCGTGAGCCACCACACGAGGCCTCATGTTTCTTTATGTCTTGTGGGCAAAAGCATTGGACTACTTTTGTTCTTGACTATCTTTTCAAGGATGTTTGTGTAGCAAACAGCCTTGGAAGATGGAAATAATGTCTTCTTCTGGAGAAAAAAGCAGAATCATTTACTGTCTAGTATCATAAAGATAATGGTTTTCTTTTTCTGATGAAAAAGTTCAAGCAGGCTTACTGCCCATTATGAAAGGTTTGAGTTTCCTAAGCTTAAGGATCTTCCCTTGTGACACAAATGCACTGCATGTGCAGCATCCACTTGGACCCCTGTGTGTTGCCCCTGTGAGATGTGGGAGCAAGGGGAACTGGTACAAATATGAGCCTCAGGCTACTTGCTGTGACTTTGTCTCTGAATCAGGAGTCTTGTGTCTTTTCCCAGCATCTGTGAAACTGTGGCAAATTAATAAATCAGCTTACAAGTAAGGGAAAATCTCAAACAGTTCCTGATTCTTTCTTAACAAAAGAGATGTAACTATCCCAGCATTAAGATTCCTTTTGAAGAAAACCAAGTCAATATGAAAGATTTTGTAAATAATAGTGCATAAATATAGATTGATCCACGCTTCTAAAAACTTAGCGATAAATAGCCTAGGGATTTAATTGTTGGCTGATTTCTGATAGAAAAAACTGTGATAAAATATCCACAGTTCTTTTTTTCTAAGAGGGTTTCAGTTTGCAACAAATTGATTTTTAAAAATATTAGGTTGTTCAAATTCTAATTTTCTCAGTAATAACCTATTAATATTAAACTGTTTTGGGACTTTATCCTCATAAAAGAAGTATATGACTCCTAAAGTTATACATAGTATTTAAAATATCTGAAGTCAGGTATCAGTCTGTATTAATCCCTGAATCTTCTACTATATGAGCTAAAATTTCTTTTCCTAGGACATGGTTTTGAGTTTAATCACCATCCTCTACTTTCCCCTGAAAAAGTTTCACTGTCAAACATGGCATCCCATATTTCTCTATACTAGCAATGTATAGTTGTAAATGGAAAGAAAAACTGCACGATTTATGATAGTTACAAAAAAAGTAATTTAAATATGAATCTAACTAAAAAACTATCTAGGATATCTGTATGCTGAAAACTAAAATACACTAAAGAACAAAGTTTTAAAAATCTAAATAAGTTAAGAGAGATACCATGTTAATGGATTGGAAGACTTAATATAATTAAGATGTCAATTACTCCTTAATTAATATATAGATTGAAATAGATTCCAATGAAAATCCAAGGAGGATATTTTGTAGAAACAGACAAGTTGATTCTAAAGTTACACAGAAAGATGAAGAAACTGTAATGGCCATAACAATTTCAAAGAAAGAAAAGAATAATGTTAGAGAAGTATAGTATTTGATTTTAAGACTTCTGATAAATTCACAGTAGTCAAGATAGCTTGATATTAGTGAAAACATTGGTCCATAGATCAACGGAATAGAATAGAGAGTCCAAAAGTATATGCACAAAGATACAGTCAATTGATTTTGATAAAGGTGTAAAACCAATTCAACAAAGAAAGTGTGTTTTTTCACCAAATGGTATTGGAATAATTGGACATCCACATTTAAAAAAAGTCTTAATTTTTATGTCTTATTTAAAAATTAACTTAAAGTGGATAATAGATCTAAATGTAAAATTCTAAAGGTTTTAGAAATAGATATAGGAGAAAATCTGCATGACCTTGGGTTTGGCTAAGAGTTTTCAGATATGACACGAAAAACATAATCTCTAAAAAACATTGATAAATTTGACTTTATCCAAGTTAAAAAAGGAAGATACCATTAAGAGAAAGACTGGGAGAAAACCTTTGCAAATCATATATCTGACAAAACAATGTATCCAGACCGGCACGGTGGCTCACGCCTGTAATCCTAGTACTCTGGGAGGCCGAGGCAGGTGGATTGCTCAAGGTCAGGAGTTCGAAACCAGCCTGAGCAAGAGCGAGACCCCCCGTCTCTACTAAAAATAGAAAGAAATTAATTGGCCAACTAAAAATATATAGAAAACATTAGCCGGGCATTGTGGCTCATGCCTGTAGTCCCAGCTACTTAGAAGGCTGAGGCAGCAGGATCGCTTGAGCCCAGGAGTTTGAGGTTGCTGTGAGCTAGGCTGATGCCACGCACTCTAGCCCAGACAACAGAGTGAGACTCTGTCTCAAAAAAAAAACAAAGAAACACCAATGTATCCAAAATATATAAGGAACTCTCAAAACTCAATGGCAAGAAAACAAACCCTCAATTAAAAATAGGCAAAAGGTTTGAACAGATATTTCATTGAATAAGACATGCAAATGACAAATAGTTTATGAAAAGATGTTTAGCATCATTAGCAATTAGGGAAATGTGAATTAAAACCGCAATCACATACCACCACACACTAGTTAGAATGACTAATAAAACATGAAACAAAACCAAAACCAGAAACACTGTAAACAATACCAAGTGCTAATAAGGAGATGGAGTAACTAGAATCTTACACATTGCTGTTGGGAATGCAAAATGCAAGATGGAAAATAGTTTGGCAATTTCTTATAAATTTAAACATACATTTACTGTGTGACCCAGAAATTTCATTCCCACACATTTATTCCAAGAGAAGTGAAAACTTATATTCGCCAATAAACTGTACAAAAAGGTTTATAGCAGTTTTATTCATAATTGCCAAATACGGAACACAGCCCAAATGCCTTTCAATGGATGAATACATAAGCTGTGGTACATTCATTATGGCATACCACTTTTCATTAAGAATATGGCTTAATAAAAAGGAATGAACTATTGATGCACACAAATGAATGAATCTCAAACAGCATTATGCTTAGTGAAAGAAGCCGGTCTCAGAAGGTTATACTGTATGATTGAATTTAAATAACGTTCTGGACAAGACAAAATTGTAAGAACAGTGGTTGGTTGTCAAGAGTCTGGAAAGGACTTGACCACAAAGTGGCAGTATGAGGGAACATTTTAGGGTAATGGAATTTTTCAGGATCTTGATTGTGGAGATGGTTACATGAGACTTAGAACTCATAGAACTGTATACCAAATATACCCTCCCAAATCTACATCCATAATCCCCTAATACTCACCCCATATACCCATGCATATAATACCATGTATGTATGCATATAAATAAATAAATACACATACATGCACACATATCTTGATTATGCTGGAAAATTATGCTTGGGAGTACACATTTGTCAAAACTCATCAATGCTTAAAATGAGTATGTAAATTGTACCTGAATAAAAATTTTTAATTTTTTAATGAAAAATTGATTTAAAAACGTGGCTCCCAGAACAGAACAAAACATGCTGCACTGGTACTAATTAGCATTAGGTAGAATTGGATTATCTCTACTTTGTTATATGCTCTATTGAATTCCATGGATTTGATTAATATATTAGGCAAAAATATTTGTTGAGCAGCCACCATGTGTGAAGTACCATGCCCTGAGTGCTGTCAGAACTAGAGATGGTTTCTGCTTTTTGAAATATCCTCCCATAACCATAATAGAAATTATCTGGATGTGTCATATGAAAGCAGAACACAAAATATAAATCAGAGGCACTGTACTTTTCTGCCTTACTTATGAATAGGCTATAAGCTCTCTGAATGTCAGCAGCAATTATTGGGAAATACAAACTACTTTTTAAGATATTGTAATCGTTCAACTAAACAAAACTAAGTGCCATTTAGGTAGTTTGAAATTAAAGCAAGTAACAGGAAATGTAAGCTTGTAAGGTTATCTGATTTGTAAGAGCTTTGTGACTCTCTTTCAAAGGAAAAAAGTCTGAGATACTGTTAGCGTGAACACTTTTGACTACTTCAACAAACACTTTTCACATTAACTGTAGATAACTTTGTTAGGTGAGGTCAGTGTTGTTAAAACTGATGGGGTTTTAGGTCTACAAGTAAGAGTGGACTCTTGTACTCAAAACGTGTATTACGTATGTTTTACTAAAAATATATATTGTGCAATTGCTGGTGTACTGGAAAATAGATGCCGTGAACTAGAGCAAAGGGAATTTTCTGTGAATGTAAGGGGAAGAGTGATGACTCATTGGAATTCATCATAGCAAAAAAAAATGTAGGGTAAAGTCTTTTGTAGGGTTTGCTCTGCTCATGTTGCCTTCTTAGGAAGAGATTCTGATAATCATCTGTATTGCATTAGGAATTTTATAAATCTTAAGTTGCTGAACTTCTTTACAACTAAAATTTCATTTTGTTTCTTGAGGAGCAGATTTGTAAACTTTTAAATGTCCCATTTGTTGGCAGTAAGATGATTTGAAAGATGAACAAAATTTGGTGATTTTTCTAGGAAGAAATAAAAATAATGCATAGAAATTTTAATAAAAATTTCAATTCTCTAAAGTCCTCCTAAGAAGGAATATTTTTAATAAGTTGATCTATGGTTTATTTGCCATTTTACTTTATATAAATATAAATTACTTGAGATACAGAATCTTTAGCTGGATGTTAACCTGGATGTTAACCTGAATGAAACACCCAACTTTAACAATAGAGAAGACTAGGACCAGAGTTCCTTAAATGATTTGTTTGAAGTCACACAGATAGTTTGTAGCAGAACTCATGCTAAAATTTAGAAGTCTGTCCCATCTGTTTTTTCCTCCACTATATCACATTGACTCTCTATATATTTATACATCCACAGATGCAAAAATTTACATGTGGTCGGATTGCCACACATAGTCAAAGACACATAATGTCTTATCTAGGATATTGATCTTACAATTGTAATTTTCATATGACTAAACAAATTTCCACATTTTTTGATAAAAGGCACTGGATAGGAGAGTATAAATATATTTATTGTTATGCCATAATTATAACATTTAACAGATAAGTTTTATCCTTCAAGGATTTGAAGTGGATGCTTGTGAACAGTCAGATTTTTTTCCCCCTGGTCCACTGAATGCTGTAAGAAATAGGTGCTCCAGCTGGAAAGTCTTGGTCTCATATGACTCCGATTGTGCTAGACAGAATTAAGGCCCCCAGGAAGTTTCTGTAATTCCTAATTCCTGCGACTATGAATATATCACCTTACATAGCAAAAAGAACTTTGCATATATACATAAGGTTATTAATTATTTGATCTTAAAATAGAGAGATTCCTAGATTTTCTGAGTAGAACCAATATAATCACATGAACCTTTAAACCAGAAGAAAAAGGCAGAAGAGGAAGTCTGAACAGGAAGTTAGAAGGATACAGCAGAAGAAATGAAATTGATTTGAAATAGGAGAAGGATTTGAAGCTCTGTTGTTGGCTTTGACAGAGGAGGAATAACCCAAAGGACAGTAGGTGCCCTCTAGGAGCTGAGAGTGGTCCCTGGCTGACAGTCAGCAAGGAGACAGGGTCAACTGTGCCAGCAGCTTGAATGAGCCTAGAAGTGAATTCTCCCCCAGAGCCTCCAGGTAAGAGGTCAGGCCAGTCAGCACCTTGATGGGACTTTGACCAGAGGACCCCGCTGAACCTCGCCTGGAATTCTGACCTATGTGACTGAGAGACAATACATGAGTGTTGTTTCAAGCCATTACATTTGCGGTAATCTGTTATAGCAGCAGTAGAAAATGAATCTATTCTGCATGTGTGGAGGTTGGAAGGATGGACCCCCAGGCATGTCATGACTAAGATGTTTCCTGGGAATGTCCTGGGCTTAAGAGAAGATAGAGTTGGGGTACTTAGCGTTTTCATTTGGCCATGTGTCAGTGTCAGAAGATAGAGTTGATTTTGAGTGTACGGCTTTGTGTGTCTACTCAAATTGCTTGCCAGGTCAGCCCCTTGAACTCATGCTAAAGACATAGTTTTCAATAGAGAGGGAGTTAAAGACACTTTGAGCTATTCCATAATAATTTACATATATATTACATTATAATATAATTTACTCAGATAGTTAAAACTCTACGTGCCTAAGATCACTGAACAAGGTGGTATCAAATCTATATCTCCAGGTTTTAAAATACATGACCCTAATGTAGATTGTGGTCCATACCCTATCCAAATCAAAAGGTGTTGAAATTCAGCATTACTTAAAAATTTTAAATCTCTAACACTTACACATTTGGGCTAAACTGCCTCTTATTGATTCAGAATCTCGTATTCCCCAAGGGTAAAGTAACTTAGCTTAAAACTATTTATATGTTAAATTTGGGGCTGTAGAAATTTTGTTTACCAGAAATAAAAGGCACTAAATTGATTTTTGAAAAGCCCTACAAGTCCTGAGAAAAAGATCTCCAAGTTAAATGATGACATCTGTGGAAATCTAAAAATGATTCATAGGTTTTCTTGGCTAGACCGTGAGAATATGTATGTAAACTTGCCTAATCCTTATTTTGCTATTGCGGATTGCTTTTGCCAAAAATTGCAAAATAAAAAGTGTTTATAGTAGAGCTATAACTGTATAAGGACTAAGGAGCTTTCTAAAACATAGTTTCAAATGGGAGATTTAGGATTACAGGAGTGATTCTAGAGGGAAGGGCGTGAGGTAGAAATGGCATAAGAAAAGTGTCTGCAGGGGGAGCAGAGTCCCAGGGTTCTCTCCTGTCCTTCCCCATGTGTCGAAGCCTCCTCCAGGTACCTTCTCATCTTGCTGAGTGGACCACCCTATCGCCTTCTCCTTCACTCTGAATGTCCCTGTCACTTCTCCAATGATTCATATACCCTCTCCAAGAAGGCCCATCCATGGGTGGGCATCCACCTGCAACTTTCAGTCCTCTCCTTGAGAGCAGCACGTGGGGGCTGCTTCCAGTCAGCCATGTTGCCCCCTTTCAGATGGACATTTTTAAATAGGGGGACCAGAAAAGGTCTCAGCGAGATTGTGATGTTTAAGCAAAGACTTGGCAGAATTGATGGAGTTAGCTGTGAGAGGATCTGAGGGGAGAGTATTCCAGGCAAGGGAAAGTGGATGCAAAATCTCTAAGGCAAAGCATTCCCCCGTGGCTGGGATGGAGGGTAACTGCAACCACCTGAGGGGTTAAAAGCAGTAAGTGAACTGCCCCAAAGTACAGCAGCTTCACCACCCCTGCATTTCAAATTCTGAGCAGGCACCCCTTCTGCCCGCTCTGCTGCCTGCGAACACCAGGGGGAGCTACTTAGTTTGTGAGTGAGGAAGGGGGCTCTATCTGTGCCACCGCCTTCTCTACCTCTCCAGAGCTATTAAATTTTTTCTTCATTGATGGAAACAAATGAAGGAATAAAGCAATCTTTTAGAGAAGCAGGGTTTCTGATTTTTTTCTTAGTTCCTAAGCAGACTTGAAGAAAACTACCTTTTAAATATTTTAAATACTGTTGAGAACCTTAGAGTTTTAAAATTTAAGCCCAACCCCTAATTCCTCTGAAGATGTATGTGAGGAAAGGAGAGGAGATACAGCAAGAAATCGTATGCTCGATTGCTCCATGTTATGTGCGCCACCCTTTTCCGAATCACGAGGAAGAATTGGACTGAAGGATATAGCTATATATTTTTTGAATTAACTTTTCCATGGGAAGCCTAAAGTGACTATGAGGAAATTGCAAAAGGAAAAAATTAATTCTGAACTGCTGACCCTGTCTTTAAAGAAAATGAATTCATTTTACGCATCTATTTTATCTGCTTAAATCATACGGATCAAATAAAATCTTAGGTACAAAGGGTGAAAATGCTTGTCAGAAGCCTTCATAAAAATGAATACCTATTAAATAGAAAGTGACAACTCTGTGATTGTGTCTAGATTTTTAAGAGGACTTTGGGTTATTGCTCATGTCTCCAGTGGGCCTACACAGACTTTGTTATTAATCCTTCATCAGCAGGAAAATAAAAGCAGCAGAAGTGTAAATGTATAGAAAAATTATCTTTCATGGATTATGATGACTATTCCAATAAATAACAGGATATGATCTGCCAAAAGAAAAGCTCTATTTTCTTGGAGTGATTTCCCTAAGACAGTTACTAATCTGTTTTTTAACCACTTTGGTACGGCGCTCACCAGCTGGGAAACCTTGCCCACAGCAGCACTCATAGTCTGCATAATAGTTTGTGCTGTGCATTGAAGGCGAATCCGTTTTGCTCTTGTGTGATGAGGAAAGCTTTAAAGCACTGAAAGCTTGTTTTACTTTACAGGCAGCTTTACTTGTAATGTAAATCAGAATAGGTAACATATACACATATGTTTTCATTACGTTATTTATTTATTTTGAGACAGAGTCTCACTTTGTTGTCCAGGCTAGAGTGAGTGCCGTGGCGTCAGCCTAGCTCACAGCAACCTCAAACTCCTGGGCTCAAGCAATCCTCCCGCCTCAGCCTCCCGAGTAGCTGGGACTATAGGCATGCGCAACCATGCCCGGCTAATTTTTTCTATATATATTAGTTGGCCAATTAATTTCTTTCTATTTATAGTAGAGACGGGGT